>JBAMBJ010003535.1:0-39039 GCA_037043495.1 Drosophila recens
CTAAGCAGCGTCTTGTACAACCAAACACTACGAGAAACTCAAGCAGACGAGCGAACTCATAGCGGAATTTGCTGCGGGGATTTCACATTTAGAGACGATCGATTCTGACTACAGAGCGCGCTAATGAAAGTTTGCAGAATCAGGGATGTGCAACTTAAATCTGAAGCGTTCTGTACAGCGGCCGTATAGAATTCGTTCACCACATGCCTGAATTTCCGGCTGGGTAGCTGCTGTGATGATGATAATAATGATAATATGTGGGGGGCACCAACAAACCCTGCATGTCTGCAGCAATTGCGGTTGTTGTTTTTAGTTGGGGTTTCGGTTAGTGGGCCGCATGGGAGCTGCCTCTACTGCAGTTGTTGATTTATTTTATTATTACTTTTTTTGTGCAATGCAAAAATTCACTTCCTATAGAGACGAACAAATATGAACGGACAGAGCCGCGAGCCGAACATGTGCCATTATATATTTACTATGCACAACAATAATTTGTCGCTCGGTGTTGTTGTAGTTGTTGTTGGTATTGCTTGTTAACGAGATTTATGCAATGCTGATACAATTTACGAAAGCCTATTGGGAAACTTACATATGTATGTGATGGGGAAATGCCGCATCGCTTGAAACGGTTTTGAGCTTAGATGGTTCGAACCTAGGATTATCTAGCAGTGCAATTTAAATATGGTTTGTATGAGTAAAGAGACAAGAGATAAGAGTATTTTTATGGCGAGTCTTTAGATAAAAGATTTATCTTTACAGCCTGCTGTTCGAATTTGGATGTTCAAATTTGAATTACTGACAAAAAACACGATTATATCAGATTCTACATTGTTAAAGATTTGAATCTTATAGATTGTAAGAACTTCATGTGATAATTAATAATTAATTGAGTACTTTTAATACAATTTGACAAAAAACTTAGAACTTAAAACGATGAAAATAATTTAATACTATGGGTCTCATAATAATATATATTTAACTATCTAAAGTATTATTTTAGCTTGATTTATAACACTGCAAAAAATTATAAACTTTAATTAGATTCATAAATAATTCAGAATAAATTTCAAGACTTACATAAAAGTTTTTCTTATTAAATTCAATCAAGACTCGCAACAAAATCTTGGGTTTATGGGTTCACATAACGAAATCTTGCTCAACGTTTTGATAGTTTTTTTTGAGAATTCTCTGTGTACTAAAAGAGTGTTGATTTCAAGACAATTACAAGAATCTTCTAAAAACTATTAAAGTAAGCCAATGATGAAATTCATAGATTTCAGAATTCTTACTTATCTTAAGAGTACCTTTGAAGACAAGGAGTATTCCTTTACAAACGACTTCGAATCAAAATTCAGCTCAAGTCGGTTAATTTGATCACTAATCTGACTTTAAAGCGGTTTTATAGCAAATGCAAATTTTCAGTTGTCAGTAAATTCAGTTCAGATTGCGAAAAAAAGGCGATAAACTCGTAAATACTACAGAGAGCAATGGGATTTAATGCGACACGTGAACTGCATTATATACCCGATAATTTGATACGCTCGCCACACTTATCGAGGGCCACGCGACGCACCAAACGAAACGCGACAACGACCAGAAGAAAGAGAGAGACAGAGTAAGAGACGAGAGCATTCCAAGCAGGGACACACTTTGCGACTTAATTAGACGACATCATTGCAGACCAAGAAGGAGAAGTGAAGGAAAGTGAAAGAGACAGACAGAGAGAGCGACTGAAGTCACACGCGATTTTGCAATGGAACTTGAAATTGTCGCTAGTTATCGTTCCAAAGTTTTGGCTGATATGAGTGGATGTCGGGGGTGGTTGGGTGACTAAAAGTGTCCCCCCTTTGAAAACTAGTTGTGAAAAACAAAACCGGGTGCGGCTAACGTTCATTTCTTTTTTATGGAATTTTAATGGAATTTCTAATCAACCTGCAGCAGCAGAGAACTTGAAGGGCGCGTCGCACCACCCTCCAAGACAATTTTTGACCCCTCGTCGCACGCGAAAAGAACTTGCCCAGATTTGGGTAGACAAATGTTGCACATTGGGTTATAAATGAGATGACTTTGGGGTGGCAATTGTGGGTGGTTGCTTGGCACGTAATACGGCGGAATTGAGCGACACTTTCCCTTTTTCAATTGAGCTACTTCAGTAGCTGAGTTTTTCACAGAAATCATCGTGATAGAAATACAGGAAAAAATAAAAATTGGGTAACTTTAGCACTCCGAAGATCTGATACCCTAGTCTTTTATTTATAACAATGAATTTCGAATTTTTTCAATAGAAACAAAGAAGTTTTCGTACTTAAGGTTGATTATAATTATTAACAGTTTGTTCCTATGATATAGTCCGATACCCACGACACTGACATATGTATAAGCTCCTAAGCTAGGCCACAAAATTCTAATACCCTTTATGCCAGGGTATAAAATGAACTTAAATGACGTTAATAAAATTGGTGCGCTTTTAAGGGTTAAAAGCTCAAGTACTGCTAGAACTAACAGCAACGTAGTCCTCCCTCGTTTGTGGCTAATTACGTGAGCAACTTGACTTTGAGGGTGCGCTGCTCAACTCTCCTACCCCCCACCCTTAGCTACTCCCCTAGCAATTTTAATTGCAAATGTATATGTATGTTAAACAAATTAGGTTTCCCCTGAGCTTTGGTCACTTAATACTAGATGGCGTTGGCTAACCACCAAATGTGACTGCAACCACTACAAAACCCACCCACTCAACACCCACTGCACCCTCAGGTCATTTGATACTTTTGTATTAAATTTATGCCTTCCCTTCCATTCTATACCATTTTATTCCCCTCAACTGATTTCCGCAACTGTTGCTCAAATATTTGCAAGCTTTATTAGTTCATCATGTGACTTTAACACTCTCTCGAATTTACTCTCTCTCTCTCTCTCTCTCTTTCCCTCTTCCGAGCAGCCGCAATTTGTCATATGTTAAGGGGATGAGCTCTGAAACTTATGACAATTCATATAATTTGATTTAGTTGAACACATTTGCAGCTTATTTGATTATTTTATTATTATTTTGTACTTTGACTGTGTGTGTATGTGAGAGCGGAAATTGTAAAGTAGGCAAGGTGGGTGGGGGGAAGGTATGTTAGATGGAAGAAAACAATTGAAAAGTCGGACAAGCAACGCCTCATTTGGTTTAACATCTAGCGGAGAAAGTTTTATGGGTCAGTTTGAATGAACATGAACATAGAACGACTATTCAAATATTCATCGCACATGTCTGTACAGTGCGAAAGAGATGATTCATGAGTTGTTCCAAAATCGCATATGATTATTCATGGTATTTATAATGGTGAGCAAACTGTAAACATGCTCTTTTATTTATACCAACGAATAATTTGCAATACGTACTTCAATATTCCTAGAAAAACTTGAAAACTGTTTGAACTGTCATTAAAATAAATATATGCGAAAAGTTGACGAATTTATTTATTATACAAATTTTCAAAATAAATATATGGAAATGTATATTAGGGTATGCACTCAATTAATCTAAGTTACTTTATAGTTTTTTAAGCAAGTGTAAACATTTTTAGGATTTATGCTTGAATTTGATAATAGAGATGGGCATGGGCCGTGCCGTGTCCGTGCCGTGCCGTGCCTAATTAAAAAAAATCCGTGTTGGGCCGTGTTGGGCCCCTTATTAAAAATTGCCGTGTTTTACCGTGCCAATGTCGGTAGGCACGGTAGGCACGGGAGGCACGGTACAGATTTTGAACTTAAATATGGTACTATCAATAAGTTGGCGTAGTTTTATCGCTTGTTTGTCAGCTTGAGCTGTAGAATTCATCGATGTATCGCACAATTTGCGAACACTTACAACATCGATAGCACGATTATAAAAAAAAAGTGACGCCACGATGACAAAAATGAAAAAAGAGAATTTACAAAGTGAATTGACAAGCGCCCGTGTTTGGCCGTGCCGTGCCCGTGCCGTGCCGTGCCTATTTCAAAAAATCCCGTGTTGGGCCGTGTTGGGCCTCAGTTTTTACCAGCCGTGCTTGGGCCGTGCCGTGCCTCAAAAAGGAGGCCCATGCCCATCTCTATTTGATAATCTTTAACTTACTTTGATTTTGTAAAATAATCCATTTGAAGACTTTTATTATAATACATACAAGAAATCACAAAAAATTTGATTTATGTAAATTATATTGAGTTTCTATCAATCAACAGAATATTTGTAAATACTATAAATCTTATCCGATTCTATACCACATCAAAGTATAGAATCATTTAAGTCTTATTCATTTTACTTAAAGTTTTACATCTTAAAATATATTTTCAGCGAAACTGCATTAGAATTGCAAACCCCTGTAGAATCGACTTCAGAAATGCAACCTCAACTAGAAATTCATTTGAACTCGTTCAATTCGATTCATGAGCTCAAATGGCTAATTTCATATTCATAATTTGGTAATTTGCATGACATGAAGTCAGTTGAGTCGGTTCCACTCATCATTTGCGATACATATAGTCTGTAGTTCCCTCTTCACCCCAATTGGTAATTACAAGCGCATTAGTTCTCACGCCCAAATGCGCTTAGATTGGACTCCGGTGCAACCCTTTTTCGGGATTGCCATAATTAATAATTCATAACTCGCAAAATATCGAAAACACAAGGAGAAGCAAAAGAAATTGCAACTTCAACTTTGGATGGGCCCATGAAATTCATAAAATATTACGTACGACATCTATTCGCCAAATTTGTTATAATGAAGCGTAAAACGCTGCGAGAAACATGAAAAACTTAAAATCCATGAAATTGGACAGCGAAAAAGGGCGAAAGACTGAGCCAAAAATGAAAGAAGACAGACCAAAGAAAAGATGAGGCGATTGCAAAATGTGCAACAATGAGACTTGACATAATTATTAGAGGTACATCGAGAGGTCCAAAGGGACGGCGGAAAGGAGACAAGTCGAACCCCTCGAGTCGTATGAACTTGGCGGAAAAAATTCGATGTTCTACCCCTTGGCTTAATCAACTTATGCGAGTATATGTACATATACCCTGTAACTAATGATGAAATCGGTTATTATAACGACGCAGGTCTTTACGAATCTATGGGATATATACGATAAAAATATTACAAAAAGAATAATCAGAATTCTAAACATACTGTTTATAAATTTTACTTCAAAATATACTTCAATGTATTACAATTAATCTTTAACTTTTTTGTTGTTTGTTTGTTTTTTTTTTAATATGTTCAGTATTTATTTTAATATTTTAAGTATTATAGCTGCTATAATTAATATTATTATAATATTATATTTGTAGTCATGTTATTTTAAATCTTATTTTTGATACAAATTTGTCTTATTTAATATATAACTAAGAGCTGGGTTCATTGTAATAGAAATTTTCTACTATCGAACATTTTTAATAGATTATGCTGCTGCCCAAATTATAAAAAAATTATTTTTATATTGTTGTAACAGAAAATTAGCGTACAGGGAATCTGCACGTCGAGTACTTTACATTGCTACATTTTTACTTGTCTTTACTTGCTGCGTTTTGTACTTTAAAGGCAAATTGAGTTGATTAATTGTAATGTGTAGATGCTGGAGTGGCACAGGGAGCAGACAGGAGTGGAACATGGAGCTCGGCTAGGGCCAATTGCGTGGCCAAAGGGCAAAATTGCAGACGGCAGAAAATCAATAATTTTAATGGGACCCCAACCCGCATTGCCCCCATGCTTATGCATACATTTATGTATGTATATGTGTCTGCTTGTCAATGCAAATATGTTAAGTACCGACTGCGACAAACTCCCCAAAAATGTGGAGCGCATCTCCCTCCCTTTCTCTCTCTCTCTCTTTCTTCCTGTCTGTGACAGCCCCAAATATGAGGGGGAGTTGCCTCCAGCGTGTTGGGTATGACAGTCAAATTGGATTTAATTTTCAAAAGAGGCTGCAAAAAAAAGATAAAATGAAGTTGTATGAGGAGAAGACGAAGCTACAATACCCTTACTTTTATTCTGGCATTAAAATTACAGAAAAATAAATAAAATATTTACATATAATTTATGCTTAAATCTTTCAGTTTTGAGATTGTTAAAATCAGAAAAAATAAAATCATGGTCTTGAGGATTTGTTGAATTTTCAAATTGATGAAAAAATATGTATTTTAAAGAGGTTTGGAAATAATTTAAATCCTAAAGGTATTCATTAAATTTAAAATACAAAACATCTTAAAAAAATTTAGAATGGAGAGCTGTCAATTTTAAATGTTTACATTAAATATAATAATAACAATCTATTACAATACTCTGTTATTCTTCTTGTTCGGCGACTTTCATATCTTAGCTAAATTATTATAGGGTATATTTTGTGACGTTGAATATAATTTTTTTTAGATTTTTTGGCTTGCGGCTATTTTCCTCGCAAGTCAGCAATGAAAATCGCTGCCAAGTGAAAAAAGCTATAAAAGTATAATTATTAAGACGAGTATTTTGCATGAAACAATTAAATTGTATAAATTCCCTCACAATTATACGAATACGTAAGCCGAAGAGCACAGCTGACGCAAATTCTGTCTATAAATTGCCACAGGGTCAGTGGGTGAGAGGGACAGGAGGAGGAGGAGGAGGTGGCCCTTGGGCTGTGGATCTTTTGCCCGTTCTCTAGAGTTTCTGCTTATTTTTGTTTATTTATTTATTTTTCTTATTCTTGTTTTTAGTACTTAAATAACACAGCACAATTGTTGCATTACAAAATATTCTGGATTATTGGCGATGGATTTGTAGTTGAAGATCTAAATTGAAATTGAAATTGGAAGTTATGCAATAAGCGATAGATGACATATCATATGGGGTCTTCTATAATTAGATCCAACAATTGCCAGCGATAATTGAGTTAGGCCAATTTTCAGCATAGAAACTAATTGAATTTTTTGCTTCTTATATCGTTGATCTGAAAACTGATCTACATTGATAAATTTGAATTGTATCAATCTAATTCTAGAAAAAAAAAGCATTTAGGTCAACTCGTTTAGCTGCTGTCATGCTTTCAAAACTATCCCTGTCTTGAAGACCTTTCACTTTCTGCACAAAACTGCTGTAATTAATATTTCAACATTTTCGTTTTTAGGGATGATTCTACGGGTTGTAGGCACGCTCGAGTAATTTTTCTTTTGCACGCAAGGTCACAGTTCAAATTAGAAATAAGTCAGCAAAGGTAACATATTTCGCCGAAAAAAACTGAAATAAAAATGTTTCAAATATTTCGTTCTTTTCTTCTCATTTTTTATCAAGGGGTGGAACTGCAAATCTTGTTGTGCAATGAAAAATATCTTTGGGTTTCATTTCTTAAATGGCGTGCAAAATGTAATATTGATCAAAAGCGATTTTGACATTTTGTTGCAATTTTTTAGGATACTTTATGTGGTGTTGTGCCTTTGGTATGACGGTTTTATGATCGCATTACCAAAGATTATTAGCAACAACTTCACATGTCTAAAAGAGTGCTCCTTGTTCCCAGGACATTTGATGCGCCTGCCACAAATAATTTCGCAAGAATTTATGTAAGTGCAATTCTGTATTATTTACAATTTGCTATGCCAAATTTTATAAAGTTGCCGCAATTACATGAGTATACTGGTAAAAATTCTACGATCAAAAAATGGGCACTTAATAATTCTATAAAATGTTTTTTTAAATGGGCTTAAGCCCGTAAATCAATTTAAACTTATTTAACTTATTATAATAAAATTATATTTAAATAAGTTATTATAACAAGGACTTTGTTGTTATCATTAAGTTATTTCAATTGAATATTTTCCGAAAAGGCTTTAACTTAAAATTTAAGCAAATACAAATCATCATCATCTATTGCTTTTCAGTCAAAAAACAAGTGATTAGTAATACTTAAACTCATGTTTGAGTCAGCATTTAGCAATGATATCAGAGCGAGCATCAATTAAATGTAAAAATAATATATTTTATATAGTTAGTCATTCGATGAGCAAATGTTGATGCAATCATGCTTACCTGCAAATAAAAAAGAAGAGAAAGGAAAAGTTAGACACTCGTTGCAGGTGAACAAGAAATAAATTTCATGATTAAACCGAATTCAAATAAATGCCTTTAACATACTTAAAATGAATTCGAAATAAGTCGGCAATATAAATTGACTCTGTGTGATTTATTATGGGCAGTGGCAAAGAAAATGAATATCTAACATTTTATAAAGAAAATCAAATATATCAAAAAGAAATACCAAAACTTGCCCACGTCGAGACCTAAATCAACACGAAAATTGCAAACAAATTGCAAGAAATTGCGTTATTTCATGTGAAAGTCGAACGAAAATGAAATTTTTTTTGCCTCAAGATCGAGAAGAATTTGTTTGCCAAATCAATCAATTGGCTAACGGAAGGGAAGAGTAGGGAGAGGAGAGGAGGGTAGAAAAGCGGTTCCTTGCCTGATCTTGCGGCATATTTCAATGTCAATGCTTGATATTAATCTTGCGGCCAGTCAAGGATTTTACGCAAGGATAACGCATTAGATTGCCCAGTGCCACATAGTCGATAAGGATATGCGATACGATGATATCGACACATTTTTTTTAAAACTCACCCCCGCCTCGCCAGCGATCAAGCTACTGTACAGGACACATGACGCGTGTCCTCGGCACATTCTAGTCTTATATAATTGTGTTTTTTCCCAAAGACAAATCGTTGGAAATTAACTAATTACATCAACAGCAGCAAACTGGCTTCAAATTCTCCCCCAAAGGCATAATTAAAATAATTGAAATTGAAAAAAAAGGACGGTGAAAAAAAAGACAATTAAACAATCAAATTTATACGGAATTCAAAAATGCAGCACCAGCAACATAAACAACAACAACAACAGCCTCGCAGGACGAACTGTCAGTGCTAACCAAACAGGACAATAAAGTTCTGCGTTTCAGATAAGCTGGCCAAACGGGTTGGCATTAAGCTAACCAATTGTTGGATAACCCCCGCGCCGATTCGGCATTTAATACTCTTTACCAAAGGGTATTCACCATTTCTTATGAGAAGTGTATTTAAATCAAAAAGTCATTCAGTGCGTCTTCAACAACATGGAATGAAAGTTATACATATATTGTGGATAGATATTTAAATCTGTATCTTTTCCATCTATCGATTTGTTAACATACATTCAAGTTCATAAAGAAATATTATGCGAACAATTAGTTTTCTTGTTCTTAAAAATATATAATTTTAAAAATAATTTCCCTTTTCCCCGATTCTCTGATATTTTACCCGTTAAAATTAATTATTAAAGCAATTCAAATTTTTAAAAGAATTTAACATTACATTATGATCTCAAAATATTATTACAGTCGAACTTCCCTAACTCGAATCACCATTATCCACGAAAAAAGTTCGAGTTAGGGAGACCTTCGAGTTAGGGAAGTAGAATTGTATGAAAATTGCCTAGTATTGCCACTCGATTTTGTTCGAGTTAGAGAGACTTCGTGTTAGGGAAGTTCGAGTTAGGGAAGTTCGACTGTATTTTCTATTTTGGCATATAAAAAAATTGATTATATTGATGTACTTATTTTTTTTTCAAAGTCGTACCACTTTTTTTAAGTAGCTCGGTTTGGGTTCAATTTCAAGTTGTTAATAATTTGCAAGATTGTACAAAAAAAAAAAACAGTGCTGAACCAGCTTTGTGCCCTTATAATATTCATAAACTGTGGCTTACAGCATATTTTAACCAGCAACTATGTAGAACGATTTTAAATAAGTTATAGCACCTAAACTAAAATAAATCTCAAAATAATAAATACGCAGCTTATTTGTCTAATTTAATGACATATCACATACAATTTAATTTATTTTTTTGTAATTTTTTTTAGTATTTTTTAAACAATTTACAACCTAAAAAATACTTAGCAAAACTAATGTCACAGCTTATTTTGATCATGTAACAAATTCAATTCTAAAACTACTTTAATCTGGGGTGCCACAGAAACCTCTTTCACCTGAATTTGACGTAAATTTGTATGAAATTTACGTAATTTTTCAGGTGAAAGAGATTTCTGTGGCACCCCAGTATATGTGCTTTCACTCAGCAAGTGTATTTACTATTCGTTATTTTTATCCCCGTTTCCACTATTTTTGATGTGTTTGGAATTTGCTTGATGGACACACAATGCATGTCCTGCAGCAGGACATGGTCGACGCGGAACGCGACTCATTTCATTAGCGCTGCAAAACAAATAATATGCAACTGACTACAGGATTCGCTCGACTTGCTCAAGTGTGCTCATTAGTTGGCCTGAAAGGGGTAGAAGGTAGAAGGGGTAGGGCTATTTATACCAAAAGGGTGGGTTGGCCCACTGCCTGCTTACGAATGCAGCTCGCGTTTTTGTTGGGTTACCCCAGCGATAGAAAACCGCCTCGGGCTGTGCCACCGCGCTCTGCCCACCCATCTGATAATACAAAGCTCATATCTTGATGTTATGAAATTTTATGAAAAAAAAATTATAATAAAAAACCATTTAGCGTCCGTACAACAACCGTTCTAAGCCAAAAAGCAGAGCAGCATCCGATGTCCAGGTTGAGGTCCATTTCCTATTTCCCATTTTCCATTTTCCACTCTCATTCTTGTTTGCATAAACGGCCCCTACTTCAAAGTGTTGTTGTTGTTTGGGTGGATGCTTCAGTGAGTTTTTGTTAGATATATATTTGTATTTGGGTTGGGCAGCTGCTGTATGGATTAAAGCATCGCATCATTGTGATATGATGTGTGATGTGTCGGCTAAGTGATGAAAAAAGTTGTTAGATATCATGGTTATAGCTCATGTTTTGCTTATTACAGCTGCCACTGACCATAAAGACCCTTCACATCCCATTTCATTCCATTTCTTCTCTCAGTTCATCCACGTGCCCATGGTGTAGTCAACTGTAGTCAAATGGAATGCAAACTATGGGACAGTTTAAATGGTTGGTATACTTATAATAATAACGAACCCTCCATATGATAATAAATATGTTAATGCTAGGATCATTTCACGATACTTCCGAAAGTCCGTACTTAAATTATGTTTGCTTAAAACTTGAAGTTTTTGTCGTTCTTTCTAGAACTAAAGTATAGTCATCCACCTGTAGATAGATACTTTATCAGAAAGATACTTTTACTAATAGATTATTAAATATTTTTTAATTTAAGGAATATTAATTTTAATCAGAGCTCGCAAATAACAGTTAACACTTTCAGTGTGTCAGAAAATAACAGTTATTAGCTGACAGAACGATAAAAGGGATCAGAACAAAACATTCATTTATGTTTTTTTCTCAGTAGAATTATCAGTCAAGAAATAACATTTAATTTTGTTTCCTTATGGTTCTGTCATTCAAAAACTGTTTCGTCTGGAGAAAACATCGAAAGTGCCTTCTGAAAATTTAAAACGTTTTTTTTTTTTGCTACAATTTTGCGTAAAATGGGTCGTCCAAAAGACAAAACTCATTTTTTTTTTAGATATGATGGCAAATTAAACAAATCGGAATGCAAACCTGAGATTGTAATTAAAACTTTAGGAATGATACAGCTGCATCACATACCGGAATATATATTAAAAAGACACTTTTGACTAACACTTTTGTGTTTTTCTCATTTTCTAACAGTTATTCCGGGAGCACTAGCTAAAAAGTCTTTTTTTAACTGTTATTAGTACACAGAAAGAATTTATTTTCTAAATGGAAAATACTGAGCAGAGAGCACAAACGAAAAGAAGTAAGTGTTTCTCTCAGTGAGAAATCTTCTGGGTTTTAGTTTTTTTCTGTTTTTTCAGTGAACAGATCGAAAAAGAAATAAGTGTTAACTGTTATTTGCGAGCTCTGATTTTAATATATGAACTATGTTAAAATAGACATATCCCCAAATTGTTTTATTATTTGACACAACACGTTCGACAAACAAAATTCTACTGTGGATACCCTGCTTAAAATTTATATTTTTTGTGCTTTTGTTGCTTAAAGCATCTTGCTTTCAAAATTTTGATTGTCTATCATTTAGACCAGCGGTGGGCACGCAGTGGCTCCGGGAGCAGCGGCTGCCCCCAACTTAGGTAGACTCTAACAGGGTTGTTGTTGTTGATGTTGTTGTAGTGCTTCCGTATTCAGATTTGGTGTCCACCGCTGATTTAGACTACTGCATAACTCTCTACTTTCTACTTGAGGTCAAAGTCTAGTCTAATATACAACTTGTGTAAAAGGATATTCAGCTTATATAAACTACTCTTGTTGATGAAATTATGCTTGCTATGCATTCGCTATGCTTCAGATTCCGATTGGAATCATTTCTATATAGACGAAACTGTCAAATGACAAATTGACAAATGACATTAGGCTTGATAACCATTAAGTGCAGTCGCAAACACTCAACGGTCAGTTGAGACATCAATCAAACTAGGGTAGTAATCAATCCCCTTCCCCTTGTCCAACCCCAACCCCCCTCTCACTAACCGTTGCAATGCGAAGGGTTCGCATGAGCAACTAAAAAAAAAATAAACTGAAAGCTTAAAAAGTCGAATGCTGCAACGAGGAAGGTAGGATTTCAGCAGTTGACCGCTGGTCAAACGGTAGCAGGAAGCAGCGACGAAGGGAGGGGACAAAACTGCGCTATTGCAACCCTTATAAAAAAAATAGTGAGTGCACTTAGTGAACGGGCATTTAAACTGTCTGCGCCTGCGCGTCGCTAGATCGCCAAATCCTGTCACAGGATACGCGAGTGCTGCAATGCAATGCAGTGGGGTGGGAGTGGAGGGTAGGGAAGGGGAGGGAGGGGTGGTAGTTCATTAAAATGCGAGCGTTGTAATGAGCAAAATGCAGTGTAATGAAATTAAAGTGAACACGCGACTCGAACACACACACACACATGCACACACACACACACACACACACACACACACACACACACATGCACACAGACAGACTGCCCGCTGCTTGTTCATGTGCAGACGAAGTCACCCTCCCTCCCCCCCTCTCCCCCTTCCACCCCTCTTAAACGCTCCCTAGTGCAGCGTCAAGTGCCGCGCTATTTTGTTGCACCTTGACTTTTATTATTAATTTTTTCTGTTCTTTTCTTTTTTCTTTAATTTTCCGTTTTTATTTTTGCATAGCCCGCATAATTGGCAAATTTGCGCATTGTCGAAGTGTTCCAGTAAATGAAAGCGCACTCATTAGTTCGAGTTTGTTTAGCGAGCACAAAGAACTGTTCGATATAAGCTAAAAATATAACACAAAGAATGCTCAGGTCAAGCGTGATCAACTAGCAAATACCCTGTAGCGATTTCACTCATTCGAGCTGTGATTAATATGCAAGATAGGGAATCTGCTAGTGATCATCCCATAAAGATCTCTGTTCCCAGCCAGAATATATATTGAGAATTCTGGTATTTCCAGCATTCGATTAAAAGTTTCTCGAAATATAACTATGTATCATTTCCAATCATAGCATATGAGTAAAATATATATATAAATAAAAAATATGAAATTTGCTAGTGATCAACTTATAAAGAACCTTTGTCGCAGCCAGAATATATCTTGAGAATTCGGATATTTTTATTTTAGTTTTTTTCGATTTAAAGCACATTAGTATTTAAAAAAAAGCAAAAGCTGGAAAGTTAAACCCCGATAAAGTTTCCGAGTTCCGATAGATAGTTGACTATTATTATATTATAATTATATGAATATACGTAAATAATATTAATCTACAAATTACAATGTTAAACATTCTATATGAAACTGAGGCCTTACATAAAATTTGGTTTTTAAAGTGCATGCGTTTGAAAAACTCTGGATGGCAGTTCACGCTGGTGACAAGAAATTTATCTAAAAAGATGATAAAATTTACAACAAGAGTCCGAATTAAACGATGAGTATATTAACTTGTTTAATTAACTTGATACCAACTTATATGTATGTATATATGCTAATATACCCTTACAAAGTGAGTGTTTGTTACAGGGTATATAAACAGGATGCTACGTGCCTACTCAATATGAATGTGGGCTTTAGAATGTGCCTGTAGATTGTATGCAGAGCATATCAAAATTATGACAAGCTTAGAGCAATCAAAGTGTCAAATAAATATGTCAAGTTTATGATGCACACTATGATTCCCACTAATCTGTCAACAAAGGTGAGAGTTGCGAAGCTGCTGCTGCTGCTGATGTGTGGCATATCCTGTTTCCTGTTTTGGTCATTACAACACCAAGGGGTTGTTACACCAGACATAGACTCCGACTCTGACTGACTGACTGACTTACTGACCGCTCGACAGCCCTCGGCCGGCTGTCATAATTACAATATGACGCGTGTCCACGTCTCGTGCAACTCGAAACAATTGCACTGCGGGCAGCACCAGGCTGCATGCCGCACGGTAGGCGGCAGCTTCAGCTTCAGCTTCGGTAGTTGCCACCATTCGACACGCAAAGCATTCCTTCCACACACCAAGCCAACTCAATGTTGGCCAGCTGAATTGCCGGCCAGACATGTGCCGCAACTTAAGGGCCAACAACTTTAGCGTGCTAAATGTGCATGCATAGAGGATCCTGTCCATAGATATGTGAATGTATGTAAGTGTATGTGTATGTAGATAGAGGCCAAGGCGGTCATTGTCCTGTCTACGAGCAAGGCAACTGCAGCTAATTGCTTGGTATTTGCCAATTATACAGTTGCTCCAAGGAAATTAACTCAAATCACATGCAGGAATAGTGAATACCATGGAAAATGTACTCTGTGAATGGATTAGACTAATTTAGATATTTACAAAAATGTAATTGGCTCAATTACAGACAAGACAGAAAAACAAATGTTAAGACGGAAATTACTTTAAAAGAATTTGACCGAAATTTTAAGTTTCTTTCAAATTTCAAGTTTATAATATTCGGTACTGCGTCTAATAATTAAATAAATTTAATACCTTTTATATTTTACGAAACATAATTTAATTATTTTAATTTTATTACTGATGAAAACTAATACTTTTATTATTACAGCTTTATTTCGAAAATAAATTATTAAAAATAATATCATAATAATCAGGCCTGTTCCGAATATCACTTTCGATAAGATTTGTCGGAATTGAATTTCTTTAACCTGCTCTAATACCATTTCGGCTATATTTAGCGGATTTATATCACTTTGAGTTGATGAGTTTTAGTCCGATAAAGCGAAAAACGATCATATTCAAACACTAAGTCTGAATTTAAAGTGAATAAATGGATATCACTAAATCCTAAAAAGTAAAAAGTGAAAACCGGAACAGGCCTGAATAACTTAGATTCTCTTAAAGTATGAAATTTGCTTATCATGTAACTAAAAAATAAGAAAAATAAATAAAATAATATTTTTGCCTAGAAATAAATAAAGTGTTTATATCAAAATTGTTGGTTTAGGTTTCCAAACCATGTTGGAGATTTACAGTCTTGCTAAAAATATAAGAAATATACTAGAATATTTTAAATACTCAAACAACCGAATCCTTGACTCACTTTTCAACTAACACTTTGTCATAAGATCGATTAAGAACGGTCTTCCTTTCTTACTTCTACTACCCGTCTTTTGAGCCACATTTTCCGAATCGATTTTGATGATTCGACACAGTCTATAAAAAGTTTAATTGCCAATTGTCACGGCTCGTTTTTATGTATCAAGATCAATAACAGAACGAATCATCGAAGCAATTCAACAGCTGTGATATTCTATAAAATTAAAGATATCGTAGTTCTTAGCAGCTCGTAAATCTAAAGAAACTCCCGCCCCAAATTGAGGGTGTTGGCTGAAAGGAGAGAAAAGAACTCATTTAAGCTAATTTGTCTGACGTCGGGATGTGACAGGAATTGAGAGGGAGCTGAGGAGCTGTTGTCATTGTCAGTTAGATCCAATGGGACGACAGCTTTGGGAAAACAAACCGCCGACCCACTTTCTTATACAATGCTAGCGACTATGCAGGACATTCAGGACATCGAGGACACACAGTAAATGCAGCAATGTAACACTACAGGCGCATCAATGTAGAGCAAAACTCATTTAGCTTCTGCTTCTGCTGTTATCCTTTTAATACAAAACGACAAGGCAGAGCCTACTTCTGTCCTGCCAGGACATACAAGCATGAAATGATGCGCAAACAAGCAGCACATGCAATTTCTCATTTCATCAAAGTAGGTTGCACACATTTCCAAGAACACAACACAGAAAAAGAAAAAGTTGTGTTGATAGATTGCCGCAGGCGTTGGGATGAGAAGGCGCGCGTCCCTGCCAGGATTCGAGTGCCCAGGATTCCATTATCTGAACGGCAATATGTGTGTGTGCGCAGGTGTTGGCCTCATTGGCAAATCCTTTTAGCTCTGGCACAAACCAAAACGTTGACAGCCAACTAATTACTTGCGAAAGCAATGCAAGGGATTTTCGCCAAAAGGATCAACAATGGACCAAAAAATGGTCACCAACATCACCGACCGGAATTTCCCGCAAGTCAATGAATGACAGTTGACATGTTGGCTAAAGTCCAGCAGGTAGACAGACCAACGATAAATCCTTCAACTGACATTCTGTCAATGTCAACTGAGCCCAAAAAATAAAAACTTTAGGATGCGCAAAATTCCATCAGGTTATGTGAGGAATCCTTGAGGATTACGGAGCTCAGGGGCACGTCTAAAAAGGGATAAAATACTACACAATCAACTATACATTTGTAATATATAATCGGTAAGATGAAAGTATCAAGTGATCTGTATCTCAGAATATTTATGGAAATTATAGTTCTAGCAATAAATGAATCTGATTTCCTTAAATCAGGAAAATCTATAAGACTCTGTTCTCTTTTGTAAAATGAAAAGCCAGTTATAATAATATTATATACGACTTATCTTTGGATTTGTCTCATAAATATAAAAATGAAATAGTTTTAACGAAGATTCTTTATTTTAGAAATCAGTGTACTTGGTATTAAATATGGTTAAAATCAGAATACAACTAAAATATGCAATATAGCGAACAATGGGTTGAAAATTTATTTTTTATGAAAATCGATATCGTTTTATCAAGGTATTCTAACTTAATTAAAAACATTATATAAAAAATACTAGCAAAAATATTTTTGAAAAAATTATTTTTTGCAGTTACTCTTAAAATTGTTTCAAGAACTTTTTTCCATCAAGATATTTCTTTGAAAAAATCGAGGATAAAAGCTCAAAAGTAGACGTTACCAAATATTCAAATTTTTTAATGGGTACTTAATAAATAGGTTAAGAAACATTTTTGCATCATTTAAACAGAATTTAAACGACCTTTCCAAATAAAAACAAAGTTATTAAATAAAATCTTTTTTTTAACCAAGAGCCACATGTTGATAGGGTGAACTTTTTTCGCTGGCTATATTTAATCTGTTTTTAAAAACTTGGTGAAATTAAAATCTTTATTATGTTAAAGATATCTTTTCTTTCTTGTTCATACCAAACTTAAAAAATTATCGTATGATATTTAATGGTTTTCATACGCATAATCACTCAAGTAAATGTTTCGTTAATAATTTCCATAACTCTTTTCAGAATAGCGAACCCATTTGCAAAGCCAAAATCCTATAATAACTGTTACAAACAAATTGCAAACTGTTCATACACACACACACAGCCACTCACACACATATTGCACAAAATCCAAAATAAACAAAATGAAATCCGTTAAGAATAAACCAAAAGACAACAAAAATCGGAAATACCAAAGTGAGGAGCCTTAAAAGTAAAAATTGCAAGATCTAGGCTACTTGCGTGTCGAAGAACAACACAAATACCGAAAAATAGTTAATCCTTTCACTGCATTAAATTGCAAAGGATGCCGAAAAGGATGCCGTGGCCGGAACAAGCCTGCGAATTTGTCAAAGAGTTGTGCAAACAACGCAGGAAACAAAATCAGAAAAAGGAAAAGAGAAGAGAAAAAAAAATAAAAAAACAGAGCAGCAACAACAAATCGAATGCAATCAAAATCAAAGCGCTTTAGCTGTGACAACAGCAGGGCCAAAACAATCGGGAGCAGAGAGGGAGAGTAGGCACAAGCAATCCTTTAAGGATTTGTTTTTTCGCACAAAGGCGTAGGCCACGTCTCGGGTCCCATGTCCTGCCAGCAATTTAAGCGAATTAAAGCAAAGTTTTTTCTGAATCGCTATTGATTTAGGTTGAATCGAAGGATCTGGCGAGAATGTAGAGCGTCTCCTGCTGCGTCTTAAAGCCTACAACAAAAATAAAAACGGAGAACGACGAAACACACACACAAACAAAAACAAAAATACGACACTCGAAGCGTTTAACTTTGGCTTAAGTGTTTGCCAGGACATACCCCAGGAGGTGTCTTACCCATACCCTTCCTGCTAGTTGCTCCTTGCCCCTTGCTCCTTACCCCTTTTACCTGACAATCAACCGACAACATGCAACGTTGCATATCCTTGCTGGCGAGATGCCTGCGGTAAGCGGCCGCAGTCCCAAAATCCCTCCAAGTGTCATCGACACTTGTGCCGACTGCTTTAAGGGTTGCCCCAGCAACAGCCTCAGGATGTGGCAAGCAAGCATACCTCGGTACCGAGCTCTGTTGCCAGCACCAAATGTGTCGCTTAAGTGCTAATAATTGTGCCCTCGCACAGTTGGCGGTCGACCTAAAGGTTCCCAAATTCCAAGTTCCAAACTCAAGGTTCGATGTTTAGGTTCCGGACCTGCCTGCGGGATATGCAAAGAGTTTTATATTTTAGCCCCCGGGGTAAAAAAGGGCTGGGACCACAAATTTTGTAAACTCCACTTGGTAAATGTTTGACAACAGGCTCTCAACTGATCACATTCAAGAACGTAACTGAACTGATATGCCCCGAAGGCGAAGACGTGGGATTTACATTCACAAAAATAAAGGCGTTGTGAGTTTTCTTAATTTGGGGTTAGATTTACATAACTGCATATAAACAGGTCGAAATATGGGAAAAGGGTGAAAACTTAATGCAGTATAAATAAAAAGATCTTAATATAAGAACAGCGGAAAAGGAGAAAATATGTAGATTGATCGACGTGTAAAAAACGGATTAAATTTTAATAGAGACCAAATTTTTTTAATAATTAATACAACAAAAATATGAAAACAATTACGATAAATACATTTAAAGATCGAAAAATAAATTTCGGGCAAATTGAGATTTTAATTGACAAATTTTCCAGAAATAGACGCTCAGCTCAAATTATTTATAAATTGCTATTAAAATTAAAATTGTAATAAATATTATTATACTCATCCCCGACATACCTATAGGTCTAAGCATATTTCTGTACATATTATTGACTTGTTTAATAACAGATTTCCTTTATTCAAAAATTAAATTAAATAAAATATTCATCAAATTTTCTCTGCATTTCCCACATCATTCAATGCAAAACATAAATCAGCAATCGAGATAGTAACATGAAATTACCCTAAAATAGCGCACACTAATGAGACCCAATGAGTGATTAATGAAAGCAATGTGATGTCAACTCTTAAAGTGTGAACTCTGCGGTAGCAAGTTCAATCCATTGACCAGATTTGGGACCATTAATGTTTGATCCATTGATTTATCCAGGCAAAAAATATTGCGGCTATTCGAATGATGAGGACACTCTATTCATTAGTTGCCAAAAAAAAAGAAGCAAAGAAATCGTCATTAGCAGTTGCTTTCTAGGGACATGATTAATGACTCGACGGTGTCCTGTGTGGCAAGGACATGCGGCTGTGCATGTTTCACTCAAGTGCAACAAGCAACGAGCCACTGAACCACTGAACCGTTACAAATAAATCATCTTTTGCAACGATCGCAAACCGCAAATTGATTGAGTTTTGATGACATCACAAAATGTTCTCATTTTCTTTTTTTGTACAATTTTAAGATGTATTTCTTTTGCTTTTTTTTGTGTTCTTTATCAATGTGCTCTCATCTAAAAAATTACTTTCACATAATTTGTGTTGTCTTGGCATTGATCTCATTCAGTTTTCTATGATTTATTTCGATAGAGCGTGGACAATTGTTGTCTTACCCTGAGACACAAACAGATCGATTACTGTAGCTAAAGTAATTGTTGTTGTCTTGTATGACACTGAAACAGAACCCTAATCGGATCAGATATGGGCGGAACAATCATACAAAACTGTTTAAAGTTCAGTCAAGCGATTGCGCTGAAAGTAAACCTCAAAAACTAACCACATTCATATCTTTAAATCAGTAAAAGGGAAGAATAAAAGGAAAAAAACATCTTTAACTTACTCCTATTAAAGTTTGCTTTATTACGATAAATACAAAGTTATTTTAGAAGTTCAATTAAATTTTCTACGATTTAATAACTGATATTATTCCCAAGAAAATTTTAAACCCCACCACTAAAAAAAACTGTGATTCATTTTCAGTTCATTAAGAAACTTACAGATGACATCCTACATGGCAGGCGATCAACAAACATTTGAGGAAAATCCTGTGCAGATCCGCTTGACTCCTGAGTCCTACAAGACGAAAGCTAAACTCAAATTGAAGCAACTTTAATTACAGTAATTATTCAAGCGTAACAGACAGAATCTGACGCTGTCGGAGACAGGGAGAGAGGATTACATAGACGAGGACTGCGTGTTACAAATCTAGGATTAAACATATGTAGATCGCCGCCAGGGGGACTCAGTTTTTTTTCTTTCTGTTTCTCTTCTTTTTTTTCCAGCCAGCAACATGTATTTTTTGTTTTCTTGTGTGTATCTTCAGCTTGCAGCTTGAGGAACCGCAGGAACAATGCTGTAGCATAAAGCAGCATCCTTATGAGATTAAAAATGCAAATCAGACTGACGGCAGCCGCAGGAAAATATGATGAGCCAAAGACGAAGGAAACATCGAATGACGTTGCAACTGAGGAAAATTGTAATTGTTGTCAGTCAGTCAGTCAGTCTGCCTGTGTGTGTCTGTCTGTCCTGTGGCATGTCCTGCGTCCTTGTTGCTCTGTCTGTTTGCCCAAAACATGACAGCTTCATGCTGCAGCTGCGCCTGCGCCCTGGACATGCTCTGAAGTAGTTTCTGAATTCTTGGCGGTTTCTTGCTTACCATACTCCCAACATCATCAACATTTTTATGCACTTTTGCATTGATTTCATTAGCATTTTCAATGAAGTATTTTTTTCCTCTTGTTGTTTTTTTACTTTAGCGCAATTTTGTGTTTTCCTACAGCCGCTTGCATGATTTGACATAATTTTGATAAATTATTTGAGTTGGGTTTGGGTTTTGAATTTGGTAGTGGCTGGATCTTGTTGCTGTCGTACTTGACAACCGTTAATAACTTTATTCCGTTATGGTTGGACCAGGAAAAATGTTATAACAGCTTTATTTCGATGGAAAATGAGTTTGGTTTAATTTACTTTAAATATATTTCATTCGAATATTAAAATGTATACACAAATCACTGCGGACGGCAGTCCGCGCTAGTGACGAAAGCAGCACGAAGGGTGCGAAGGCGACTAGCATATATACACAGGAAGAATGGAAGATTTGCTATGACTGTCCGATCAGGTCGAGTTATATACCGATCAAAAGGTATCAACCTAACTTACAAATGTGCATACTAAGACTTTTGAAAACTCACCTGGTTCGTGAGATAAACAGGTGTAAGTGGGAGGGGAAAAATTTAAATTATTGGAGCTAATGGGGCCGTTGGAGCCTTTTTGAATTTTCGTTGAATTTTTTACAATTCTCATCAAAAATACGCGTCGAATGACATCTCGATCATCAAAATCCGATCACTGGTTCAGAAGATAATTAATTTTGAAATTTTTGGTGGCCTTCTCAAAACGAGATGAAAAGTCAGTCTGTTTGTTTGTTTGTTTGTTTGTTTGTTTGTTTGTAAGGATCAAATCGTTGATTTAGCTTAAAAGTTTGAATGAGGACTTGTTCCCGATCAAAAATCTAGAAACGTTTGTTCTACGACTTTTTCGAAAAAAGCTAGTTTAGCGGGAAATCGCTAAATACCGCTAAAATTAAAACCCTTATAGCAGTCAAACGATAAAAGCTACAGATGCGATCTATATATCGTTGAAAAGGTATTTTGAAGGGCTGTTATGCATACCTTTTAACTTTTTTTCTAAAGTACATAGGTAAATTGCTACAGGTGACATAAGGTATTTTCCCCCACGTTTTGGCGGTTTTTGAGAAAACGCCGCTAACGATTTTTTTTAAATTTCAATATGTTTTAGTTTGTAAAATTTCGCGTTTTTTGATATATGACACAAATAATTTTACCGATAGGTTTGGAAGATATAACCTATTAACTGAATATATACGTTTTACTTTGAATTGGAATAGGGCAGCAGCAACAAAGTGTCATAGCAGCCAGTTTGATTGTTTGGATAGCTTAAATGTTTAAATAAGGACTTGTTCCTGTTCAAAAATCTAGAAACGTTTGCTCTACGACTTTTGCGAAAAATCGCTAGTTTAGCGGGAAATCGCTAAAAACCGCTAAAATTGAAACCACCATAGCATCCAAACGATAGAAGCTACAGATGCGATCTATATATCGTTGAAAAGGTATTTCGAAGGGCTTTTTGCACTGCTTGCAGCGTAATGCAGAAATTACCTGTTAGCTGAATACATACATTTTACTTAGAATGGGAATAGGATAGCAGCAGCAAAGTGTCATAGCACCCAGAGTTTAAGAGTGCTGATAGCTTTTGCGCTGGGCATGTGTGTTTGTAAAGGGGACCAGTGTTGCCAGACAATTTGCTTTAGCTTGTACAAACAATAATCAAAGTTGACAAAGCTATACTGTCAAGAAATATTGCAATTTCAAAATTTCTGAGGTCCTTTTCAAAAATTTCTGATATCCCACAAAAAAACCTCTTTACGAGGTAAAAGTCTAGTGACGAAAACATTTTCATGCCCCAAAATTTCTGATATCCAATTTTGTGACGAATAATATTAAGTTTTACATATAAATTATTTTAAGCAAAATTTTTGCATTCGGCACTGCGCAAAACAGTGAGTTTTACTTGGTATGAAGAATTGATACATTTTAGCGCAATGTGCCGAGTGCCAAAATTTTGCTTAAAATAATTTATATGTAAAACTTAATATTATTCGTCACAAAATTGGATATCAGAAATTTTGGGGCATGAAAATGTTTTCGTCACTAGACTTTTACCTCGTAAAGAGGTTTTTTTTTGTGGTTTATTTATTTGTAAGATTCAGTCAGACCAACATTTATTCGTACACTTGATATTTCAAAGTATTTTCCCTCATAAATGGTAAGCAGTTGACTTAAATAAAAAAAAAAAAGTTTAGTATAATGAAGGAATATTTTTAATGCGTGTTTAAAAATAAAAACAAAATAAATTCGGTTTTAAGCCAGAGAATCTTACAATTTAATCAAATAAGGCACTTTTCTACGACCATAAATTATTCGTACAGTGCACACAACTCAAACTTAATTACTATAATTGGCATAGTGCATATTTAATTTAATAATTTTCAGGACAACCGTTGGCATCTATAACAGTTTTTAAGTGTCTCTGCATGCTTTTTATCAAATTTTTGGTGTTATTCGCGCTGATTTTGACCCATTCATCGCTTAGTGCTGTATTCAGCGTCTCTTTTGAAGTTATCTGGTGTTTTCGGATCCTTGTCTCCAGCAAATTCCCCACATGCTCAATGGGGTTCAATTCTGGTGACTGGGGTGGGCTTTTAAGCTGTTTGCAATGGTAAATGAGTCACTCCTGAACACTGTACGACGTGTGTTTAGGGTCATTATCTTGCTGAAAGATAAATGTTTTTGGATCAAGGCCCAATTCAGCGACACTTGCGTGTAAATTTTCAACCAAAATCTTCTTGTACACATGCTGATCCATTTTTTCAGTGTTGAAGACCATTCTTTCAGCTCCAGCTGCAGATGTACACCTCCAAATCATTACATTTCCGCCACCATGCTTATCTGTGGAAATAATATTATTTTCCTTCAAGGCTTCATTGACTTTGCGTCAGACTTTTGAAGGACCGTCATGCCCAAACATATTAAATTTTAATTCGTCACTAAATATGACGTTCTCCCAGAAAGAATCAGGCTTCCCAACGTGCAGTTTGGCAAACTCCAGCCTCTTTTTTGTTTGCCATTGAAATAAACGACTTTCGACGAGCAACTCGGCCATGTTAACCAGCATTTTTTAAGCAGTTGCGAATAGTCTGGGGACAGACTTGTTTTTGCACCCCCTCCTGAACATTTTGGCACAACATAGTGGAGGTTATTTTTGGATTTTTGATCACAGAAACTACCAAAATGCGTTGTTCTCTGATATTTAATTTGCTCGGTCTGCCAGCTTGATGATAGTTTGGTCTCAGATCACAGGTTTCAATGTACTTTTTAATTATGCCTTGCACTGTGGAATGCGGCTTATTGACAGCCTGTCCAATTGCGCGAAGACTTCGCTTCTCCAAGTACAGCTTAAGGATAAGCTTGCGGATTTCGGGAGAAACATCTTGACCTCGTCCCATTTTTCCTAATTTTATCGCAATTGAAAGTAAATCAACGTCAAATCTCTTATATTTTCAGAGAATGCACTTACATTTTCCTATGTCAACGAATGTTACAAAAAAGAATCGCAAATAAACGGTAAATGTGAGTGTTGGAGGAGGTTGAATTTACAGTGTACGAATAATTGTTGGTCGTCTTTTCGGTTCATTTTTTGATATTGATGCTGCACTCCTTGTGCATATGAAATTAACGGTTGCTTTTCTTGGGAATATTATTAAAAAATGATTGTTCTTCTCATATTTAACAAAAAAAAATTTAATTCTATGTAAACATGACCTACAATAGCCATTAAAGTAATAAATATTAAGTGTACGGATAAATGTTGGTCTGACTGTATGTGAAAGAAGATGTTAACAAAAACTCGAAATTTTCAATAGGTTATGGAAAGATTTGAATCATTCAAACTGAATATAAATGACCTTTTCAAATATATACAAAAAGCTATTAGTTTCTTATGTAAAGTCAAAAAACTAAATATATTTTCAGTGTGTAAAGTGTTTCTTGACAAACTGTACATCAATATTTTATATCGCTTGCAAGTTTAATTTAAAGCAAATAAAAGTTATTTAAATTTTAATTATTACAATAATTTAAACATACTGGGAAATAATTTCTGAATAAATACTTCTTAACATATTCTATATTTTTACAAAAGTAGTTCTAAGAAGTTTTAAAATTCCTCTGCGTTGATTTTCTTTTTTATGAAAATATCGTTTATACACAGCTCCATAAACAAAGAATAATGTACACTACATAATTTTTAATGTAAAATAATATTTTAGCAATCTACAGAGCCTAGTTACGGACCGTTAAGCCTATAAATCCCAAACAAATGGCACTAATTAAACATAAAATTAACAAAACATTGCCAACAATTCGACAACAATTGCTGATCCCAATCGTAGGGCTGCTTTAACCCCTTTAACCCAATGCAGATGTCGGCTTAAACAATGGCGCCTAAAGGGTTAAAGGTGTAAACATTTGACAAAAGTGTCACATCAAATCGTAGCCAGATTTCTTAAGACATCTGTTCGCGTTGTGGTGATCTGGTCCTTCCTGGTGGTGTCTAAAGGATAACACACATACAGGACATATAGGACATGCTGGCACATTCCATTGTCATGCTAATGGAAGCAAAAAACTTCCTGCAAGTGTGTCTATATTTTTGGTTTGACATCTGTCAAAAGTCTAATAAGTCATATACAATGTTTGTTAGAGCGCCTCCTGCATACCGGGCAAGGATTAACAGTACTATTGAGGTGTAATTGTTTAGATTGATTGATTGATGGGCAGTACAAGAAGTCAACTCAGTATATACTTAGTTTAAGGTCGACTCCAGCAGATGCATGAATTTAAGGAGAATGTATGTAGTATGAAAGCTACTTTACTCTAAAACAGTGGTGGGCACGAAATCTGAATTCGGGAGCACTACAACATCAACAACAACTCTTAGTTGGGAGCAGCCGCTAGCTCCCGGAGCCATTGCGTGCCCACCGCTGCTCTAAAACTTATAATGCAACATTTTCTTAAAAAAAAAAAATAATAATAATAATAATTTTTGCCTCATATTTCCTACTTCCTCTTATCCGCACATTAGGGTTATATTTATTTAAATATGTCACTAATATGTCTGATGCATTAAAGTAAAGTTTTCAGTACTTCAGTACTTTCATCAAAAAGTATTAAATAACATTTAAAAAAAAAGAAATGGGAAATTTCTTAAATTTCTCAATTAAAACGGGCAGCAGAGCATTAAATTAATTGATGCCCAAGTGCAGCCAATCGAAATCAATCAGCTGTCTATCAAAATCTCTGGGAAGTAACTTCCAGACGCGACTCTCAAATGGGATAAGCCCAAGACGCACACATTTTTTAAGTGCAAGTGGCAGAAGATTCGGTGTGTCGCATGTAGCAAGTACAACGAGTCGAAAGTATAATCCTGTCGCAACTTTTTCAATTCAACCCCCCGCTCAGCCCGATTTTGAAATGCGCAATTTTCAGCTTGACTTGTCGCATGCCTATGCTGCTGTTCATTTACAGGACAACGCACCTATTGGGAAAAATTGCGCGGCTCAATTACAAAAAGAGCACAACGCGACTCCTTGACGAGTCCTGGGCGAGTCTTGGGCAATACAGAATCCTTTGGGTTGCCTACAGATGCCTTCACCGTTGACTTGACGCACACAATTGCCGCGAGGCCCAAACGAAGCTACTACGTTTCAAATTAAAACCCATTTAATGCGCAACAAGGATAACAACTTTTGCTTTAAGCAAACAGAATGGAACCCGCAATCCAACAACAGCATCCAGAACTCAATTTCCTCTTATCGCCGTATGTTGTATATACAACTTTTGATTTATGTGCGCCCCATTGTTAAGTCCTTTGCCCCTCTGCCTCCTGCCCCGTTAATGAATCTTAATTTTCTCCGTTTAACAATTGCCGCATTCAAGTGCCTCTGTCATAAATTTTAAATTATTCGCGAAAAACCCTTTATATCACATGTACACCCAGCGACACAAAAAAAAGCCGCACTCTTTCTTTTACTATAACAGCTATTGGAAGTCAAGTATTCAAATTTAAAAAATATATTTGGAAAGGTCATCTAAATTCCGTTTGAATGATGCATAACTTTCCTTAACCCATTAAGTACCCATTAAAATATACGAATTTTGGAAAAAAAAAAAATCGACCTCTTTTCCTCGATTTTTCCAAAAAAAATTTTTGATGCAAAAACATTCTTAAAACAATTTTAGGAGTGACTGCAAAAAAAAATTTTCAAAAATATTTTTGTTAGTATTTTTTATAAATTGTTTGAAAATCCCAAAAATGACCATTTTAACCCATTTTCATGCAAAAAGTGCCTATTTTGCAGTTTTCAAACAATTATAAAAAATACTAACAAAAATATTTTTGAAAATTTTTTTTGCAGTCACTCCTAAAATTGTTTTAAGAATGTTTTTGCATCAAAAATTTTTTTGGAAAAATCGAGGAAAAGAGGTCGATTTTTTTTTTCCAAAATTCGTATATTTTAATGGGTACTTAATGGGTTAAGGAAAGTTATGCATCATTCAAACGGAATTTAGATGACCTTTCCAAATATATTTTTTAAATTTTAATACTTGACTTCTAATAGCTGTTATAGTAAAAGAAAGAGTGCGGCTTTTTTTTTGTCGCTGGGTGTACTATACACAAGAATTTGAGTCTTAAAGGGAACATATTTCTGCTACAAAAAATTACAAAGAATAAGGACCTCAAGCTTTTCTCAAATATTTACGACTTTTTGTTTCGACAAAACTGAAAGTTGTCGTCTAAAGTTTTCAATTATTCTGGGCTTTGCCCGTTCTCAGCAGAAAGTCACGAAAAAAAACTTTGGGAAATTGCTGAAAAACACAACCGCAGGCAATTTAAACATAGTCCTTAGGTGGGTTACACAGAAATAAATCACTTACAAACTGCAAGAGAATCACTTAATCAGGCCTTTTTAAAATCAAAGAGCTGAATTTTGTGAAAAAATATTAGAAAATTGAAAATTGGTAATATTGGATGATAAGAATTTGAATCATAATTATAATGAATAAATATTTAGTTATTTAATTTTGCAATTAAATCGACAAGTATCTTATTATCTTTAAGAAAAATTCCATTTGCGTAAAGGGTTTTTATTTGTATTTTTGTTTCATTAAAAGCATACAGCAGCTGAGAATCATCTAATGATTTTGAAATCTTATAAAAATTATTTTTAATCAGAATTTTGTTGAAGTAGAATCAAAAATTAACGTCTCAAAAATTAACGTTGAAGAATTTACGCAATATTTTCATGGTTCAAAGTTTAGTGTTTGCAATTAGCTTGGCATTATTCACTATAGAATAAAAAAAATATCGAATTATGATTAAAATCAAAACCAGAGTAAGATAATAGTAGATCCTTGTTGTCCTAGGAATAAGTAGATAAAATAAAATAAATAACCATTTTTAATATTAAGAACAAGCTGAATATTCTTTAAAAATGAACAAAATAATCTAAAATATATTTTTAGCTTTTTAACTAATTTTTCAAGGAAAGTTCATATAATGCAAAAATTTAAAAATTTGTTTTTGTGTGTTGTGTTAAGAGAAACACCAACAATTGCTTTTGGTTGGTCAGAGACTTGTAAAACATGTCTAAGACTTTCATAATAAGTAACAACATAAATAAAGTAACAAACTCTTTTTGCAGTGGGAACTAACAAAAAGCTGTGAGCTAAAACTCTGTCCAGGATCTTGACTTGGACCAACTGTTGGCTGGTGACATATGCAAACTACGTAACCGAACTTAGCAATTTATGGCGCAACTACAAAAACCAGGCTAATCAAACTAGGCCAACTAGCTGGCGGGCTGTTTGGTTCATTTTGGAGGAAGTGAGGTCTTGGGGAAATCCTTAAGAGCGAAAGTATTGACCGAGTTTGTAATGATTTAAGGGGTTTTCGGAAAATTGCATCGTAAATGTCAACAAAATGAACATAAACAAAAGCGATATAACTTTGCCAGCAAGTAGTGGTAAATGGCAAATGCCCAAGGCTCCCAAGTGAATGGACCCAGGCCGCAAGGACATGGAAATCACAGTGAGACAAGAAAGACAATGCACAATGCACAACGCAGTCTGTTCGTTAGATCGTAAAACTTCGATGTGGACAATGGCAACGCCGCAGGATGGCTCAGATGTACATACAAATGTGGCTGAGCACGTACTCATAAAAGGACATTTGGTTGCATTATGACAGCCTCAAGTCCGAGTCAAGGTGCAAGGTGTGCATGTGTGTGTGTGTGTGACTGTGTGTGCAAAAGGACTCATAAATTGCAAATGAAATGAGCCAAAACGAATTCGAATCGTATAGAAATTGTGAGATTTCCACAACAAGGATAAGCGATTACACCAAAAGGATCTAGAAAATGTATCTCAACTACACGATTTGCACTAATTAACAACAAATAATGATATTATATAGCTAAAAAAAAAACAAAAAATAGAAAGATTGAAAAACATCTGCCAGAGGGTCTCTCTCTCTCTTAGTCTTAGTCGGTTTTTAACGGGTGTCGCAAATCCTGAGTTGAGGCTAGAAAGTGTTGGACCAAAGGACCACCCGTTGTACTCACGCTGTGCTAGGACTCGTGCATTGCTTTGAACTCTCTAGTCGGGCTGACAAAGCAGCAGACCAAAAGCCAGGACAACGGGCCAGGATGTCGGCCAATGAATTGAGATGTCCCGCTGGCGCTCTCGGCGACACTTAAATCCGATTATGGACTCTATTTTTTTTTTGGGTTTTCGAACCTTCCCCTACTTTGGCTCACTTTCATATTATGACCGTAATTTATGGTAAAAGCGATTAGAACGAATCGAAACCGAATAATGCAATAAATTGATAACTTTTCAGCATTTTCTTAATGATTGGTATGTTTACTTACTCAAGGAAATAGTTAAAAGATTTGAAATCTTATCGCTCTTACCTGCAAAATGCAAAAGATAAAGATTATTTTTTTTGGAAACACTTTAAATTTGTTCTATATTTAAATAATTGCATACATATTTGAATAAAGTCAACTGTTTAGAGAAAAAATATAAAAATATTCGTTAAATCTTTAAAGCAAAATTTAAATAACATAGAAATAATGTAAGTTTGAAGAATTGAAAGAAAAGTAAAAGTATAATTGGGTGTTATAAAGCTTTAAGGTTTCGTAATATTTTCATTTAGAAGGATTGGAAAGATACCATATAAAAAAAATAATTTATCTAAAACTCTCTGCTAATATTTAAAAGTAAAAAAAGAATTTATATACAGTAAATAGTAACTTTTGTATTAGTTCCAAAACTGTCTCAATGGTATATTCTTGTCATTAAAACAGAGTGTTCAAAACGTACTGCAACACTTTATTGACAATTTCTTAGAAACAAACAAAAATTATTTATACCAATCAATCAACAGATAATAAGTATTTTAACAAATGGGCTCCGCTGGCAGTATACCCTTAACCAGGCCCATAATGATAGCCGATAACTCATACCAGGCTAGATTCTCTAGCCCCGAATTCACTGGTGGCACTATCAATTGCTCCATAAACTGAGAGATCTCATTTGGATTATCGTTGATCAGTAGCTCGAGAAATTCATCGATGATTTGGTTGAAAATCTTTGAGACCAAAGCATTTTTTCCCAAAATGCCTGTGATCTTGGAGTTGGATTTGCCCAGCTGCCAATCAACCTTCCAGCTCTTGATGTGTGTACCATGGGTGAGAGCTGAGGGACGTATGATGAAGCTTCCATTCGCACGCAGATTTATCAGTTCCAGATCGAAGACACCATCGCCCCACAGGGACAAAAAGTTCAGCTTGTAGTTGGAACTCTTTAGCTGAATGCGTGGAAAGGTCATATCGAATTTGATAGTATGCATAATATTGCTCCACTGGAGCTTATAGAACTCGAATCCATCCAGACCCACGACGGAGAGATCCGTAAAGTTGCCCTGACAACTATAGACCAAATGTGAAATAACATGTATCAATTTCTGATGCCGAGTTAGTCATACCGAAAGCTATCTGTGCTGATGTCGATCGGCTTGAAGGCCATCTGAGCTGGAGCCAAGACTGGAATACCACGATCCGGATAGCCACATCGCATCTGCAGACGTAGTAACTCGGTCAGCTCACGAAGATCATCATCGAAGCGCGTGCTGGAGCCCAAGGAGCAGCAGAGCAGGGCACAGAGGATCAAAAACGAACTGCGCATGGCGATCAAAGAAGAGAAACTAATCGAACAATCAAAACACTATTTGCTATTTGGAATTCAATAGTACAACGATTAGGAACTCAAGTGTTTGCCTTTCGATAAGATAGGATTAGCACAGGTGTTGTGCATTGATAGCAAGGCTATCCAACTTATTCCACCTGCCTGAAAGTAGACTAGTTTCAAATGTCACCATTTCGAGTAGTAGAAAGCGGAAGACAACATGATATCGATGAGTTTGAGATAGTAAGGCACTCCTAAGCCCAAGGGTATTCAGTTCGAGACCTGGTTCAGCCTTAAACAAACAATATTTTTATATTTTCTAACAATTTTCACTTTTTCTATTAAATAACACTACTTAACAGCCATTTGTTGTGTATTAATTTTTCCAAATTATGTTATTAAGATAACAACAATACACAGAGGAGTAGATCAACTTTACAGCTATTTTGTCACTTTTGCTACTTAGAATTCACAACTGGCTCTAGCGTTTCAGGTTTTTAAACAAACTTTTTATTTAGAAATTAGTAATATTAAAATGCTGAATTAATTTAGAGCCCAAACCATGATCGAAATGACATTAATTTGAAACAAACAGATTATGTTTTAAGTTGGTCACATCTTTGCCCTAGCAACTTTACAAGTCAAAATTCTTGTTCATTTTGTCATGATTTTTTACAAAAAAGAGCAACGTCTCAGAATCAAATGTAAATGTAAAGTTGATTTATACTGATAATGGCCTAAAAAGTTGATAAATAGTTGAAACTGGACACATTAAATTTGGAAACTTTGAAAAATAATTGTATTTTTACAAAGTTAATGATATTTGAATGCAGAATAAATAAAGAGGCCAAACCATGACCAAAATGACATTAATTTGAAAATCTGTTGAGTTTTGAAAAAGTTGAGATATTTTAATGTTGGGCCGTCAATTCTGAGGGACGATTTCTGAGTGACTTCGGTTCGCGAAAGATTTGTGCAATCTCGGAGAGTATCTTTGAGACAGATTTCAATTTAGAAAAAAGTAAATTTCAACTTACTTAAATAAAGCAAATTACCAAATACGTAGAATTCTAGCTAATTAATAAAACGAAGTAAATCTCGTGAACGAACTCATACAATTTTATTGAGCATTTAAAGCTTAAGCCCATGGATCTGCTGGTGGCACACAGTCAACGACAATTGGATCATCCTCGCTTTCACCCTCGCTGCCGGCCAAGATCAGATCGACAAGAGTCCAAAAGTCCTTGCCCTTAAGGAATTTGTTGACAGGTGTCACAATCGTATCTTCGATGGCATCCGAGATGCTCTGCTGGTTCTCATTGATTAGCTTGACGACAGCATTCTCCAGCTGGCGATTGATGGCGCTATTGATCTTGCCATTGCCCATGAAACCGGTAATGTCCGACTCCACAGCGCCCAGTGAGATTGTGGTCTTGAGCGAGAGAATCTTGGCGGATCCCCACAGAACGGGCAGCTTGTATTTCAAGGTACCCTTGATGCGCAAATTGATCAGATCGAAGAGCAGAGATCCAGCGCCCTCATACTCAACGGACAGACCCAGTTGACGGAGTGCATCGATCAGAGTATCGGTTTCGTACTTCTGGGCGGTTGTATCAATATTGCTGAATTTGAAATCGAATGTGATTTTCGATGTGAACACATTCAACGTGAACTTGTTGATCTGGAAGTCATCCAGACCTGCCACCTTGAGGCGGAACACATGGTTGATGGTCTCAAAGATGCCGCGCTTCAAGTTCAGATTCGCCTCGTTGATCCTGAGTGGCGCCAATGGGGGAATGCCCAAATCGGGCCAGCCGCAAACCATTTGCTTCTGCAATTTGCGGATCATGCGACGCACCTGCCACGACACAATGAACTGAGGTGCAACTAAAATGCAAATGCAAATGAGAAAAAATCAAACTTTATAAAGAATGCTGTAAATCAGCGGTGGGCACGCAGTGGCTCCGGGAGCAGCGACTGCTCCCAACTGTTATTGTTGTGCTCACGAATTCAGATTTCGTGCCCACCGCTGCTGTAAATTAATTGTGCTCACCCTCAACACCCTCGCCCTGTTCGGGTTCAGCGAATATCTCAATGTCACCATTCTGATCGGCATATTGCAGCAGACGCTGCTCAAGTGGATGGCTCTGGTGATTGGACAAAGTGCCGGCGGCACAAATGGCCACAAAGCCGGCCAAAACAATTAGAAAACGCATGTTGAATGCTTTATGGTAAACCTCAACTAGCTACTGAATGGCCAAAGAATTTAGTAGCAGCTTTTATAGGCACCGTTTGGCATAATCAAGAGCCAAAGCGACGATAAGACTAAGGGGGGCCAAAAGATAGTACAATCGATGGAAGGTCTAATTAAAAGTCAGATCGGTTAAATCGCTACACCTGCTTTATTGGCAATTGACTGTCGCTTTTGCTTTGCTTTATTTGCTTTGCTTTCATATTTACTTTTACTGCACGGCCAACCAGGGGGCCGGTGTGGGTGAGCATTTTTTGGTCGAGTTGGTGAGCATCTTAAGTAGATACCAGATCTTATGACCCTTGAGCTTTTCATTAACCAACGGCACAAAGAACTGCTCGATCCTATCACTAATCTCCTTTTGACGTCCATTGATAAAAGCAGGCACTTCGTACTCAATGATATCGTTGATTATCTCGTTAAATCTTCCGTTGCCCAAAACACCACCAATGTGGGAAGTAACTCCTCCCAAAGCCACCACACACTCGAACTTGTAGATCTTGATGGAGCCAAAGATGAAGGGCATCTTGTACTTGAACTGTCCCTGAATCGACAGATTCTCCAGCGAGAAGGCGAGTGGACCAGTGCCCTCATAGCGCACTGACAGTCCCATTTCCTCCAGCAAATCGATCAAGGTATCCGTGTTCAGGACATGTGCGCTTGCCTTTAGCTCCTTAAATTTGAAGTGGAACTTGACCTTCTTGCTGAACGTATAGCTGACTTTCATCTGCTTAATTTCCATTGTGTCCAAGCCATCGAAACGGAAGCGCAGAAACTGCATCAACGAACTACAGATAAATAAGAATTCTTGTTCAAAAGCTTCCCATCAGGTTGCACTTGATCTCAACTCACTCAACAACGGATTTGGCCAGATGAACAGAGATCTCGGCATTGGTGTAGGGAGCCAGTGGTGGAACACCGTATTCGGGAAAACCGCAGGGCAGCTGTTCCATTAAATTCTCGACGGCCTTTTTGGCCTGTGAGTTCAATATCAAGCCATATTCATCGGGTTTCACAGCTAACACAAGGAACAAATCCATGGATTAGTCTAATCTTTGATATCTTTATCCCTTTAGTGAACTTACGATTACGTTGGACTAGGCGATTCCATTGCTCCTCGGTTAGAAGGTCCACCTCGTAGGCCCTACAGTACGCGGTACAGGCCAAAAGGGCCACAAATATGTATACGATAGCTTTCATTGTTTGACTTCGAAGCTGTCATATGCAGTTAATGCCATCGGCTTTTATATCAAGATTTGGAGGGCTTATAGGGTGATTTGTGGTTGATAATCTCATTTGATAATTTATTATATGATTTCGAGTTGATTATCTAGAACGACGGTAATCGCCTCATCGTTATATTTATATAGTAGGTCTCGTATATTAAAGTGCAAAACACTTGTGACCATTGTTTAGCGATCCATTAAGTGCTTTAATCTTGACCAATTGCTCAATTCCATCGACGCTATGATTTATTTTTAAATATATGGCATTCTACATTTCAATCATAGTCAAATTTAAACAAACATCAAAACATTTACTGCGTCAAAGCCTTTGCAGGTGTTTTTGATCCCCCAGTAATTTGAAACCAAGTCATGAGGACCTTTTGAAAACTGCACTACAGATTGCATTTATACTCTCTTCATTTTTAACAACTAAGAATTTGTTTCTTTTCGATTTGGTAAATGGTATAAGGAAAATTAGAAAATTTCTTTAGCTCTTTAGCTTTATATTTTCATAATTTTTAACAATATAAGGGCCACAACAAAGAATTTGTTTATATATAGGAAAACAAGACAATTTTATCAGCTCTCGCATCTCTAATAAACTTTCACATTCTATCCATTAGAAAACTTTTTCTTCCATATTCTATACAATTATTATAAAGAATTCTTTCAAGTCTACTCTACTAAAATCAATCAATTTTCTAAATAATTATCTCGATATGCATTAAAAACTTTTTCTATTAATTTTCTTTTTTTCTATAATTTTTATTAAAATCTGGACCAAGCAACTTATTCAAATCATCTAAGGATAGATAGAGAATAAAATTAAAATAAAGCAGCAAGCTTATAAACATCGAACATAAGCATATTCTAATGATTTCCAAGATGGAAAACATTCATTTTATAAATAAAAGACTAAAGCGCATTGCAAAGTCGTTGCAGTATTTAAATTATACAAAAATCCTATAAATAAATTAATTTACAAGTGCGCAATATATGATTATAAATCAAAATTGAAGTAGTCCAGCTAATCCATCTTAAATTCTATTTATAAAAGGTATTTCTGGTTGAATGATTTATAATATCATTTAACAGAGCTTGTCGATAACTTTGGATTAAAAAATCAACAGGTTAGAGAAACCCTTACCCAATTTAGTTTTACATTATTGACTTGAGGAAGGACAAGTTCATATTTTGAGAACTTTGTACGCGAGCTGATTATTAAAATTAATATTGTTTTCACTAAACGCATGCATATTTATACCATATCCGAGATCTATACGTTTCCTTTTGCCTTTTCAAATTATTTAATCATATCATTTCACCTTTCTCAGGTGTTATTGGACAAACTGAAATCTAGACAAGGTCTTAATTAAAAATTGATTTGGCTTTCGTTTTTGACCAACTGGACGAATTCATAGTTAGAGTCCAGATAAGACAGCATTGGGCGTTCATTGAATGCGTCCCCCCCAAAGTTAATAAAATTATCAGGCATGAAGAGTTCTTATCACAAACACCTGTAGGGGTCTATAAAAGCCAACTGGCCAGGCAGCTGGACGATTAGTATAAATACCGGTGGCACTTCGTCCAGTTTATACGACTCTTCAGTTTGTAGTCAAGAAAATGAAACGCTTTGTCGCACTTCTGGCAATTGTTGCCATCGCAAATGCTGCGTCTGTTGGCCAGCCAGGTGAGTGGACGAAAAGATAGATAAAGGAATTGAGATAGAGGGATTGATTGTCTATTATTTACCCTCCTTGACCCATTAGATTCGCGCTCCATCTCGAGCACGGTTGTGGATGCCATTGAGAGCATGAAGGAGCAGATGCCCTGTGGTTTCCCCGGCATGGGTATTCCACCAATTGCCCCCCTGAGAATCAATCACAAAGACATCGACATCAATACCGATGCCTTGAAGATGAAGGGCAGCATTGATCACTTCCGTCTCAATGGTCTCAACGATTTCGATATCGATGAGATGAAGATCAATGCCATTACCAGCAAGGTCACATACATGTTCACCTTCCGCGATGTCAACGTGGACACCACCTATGATTTGGAGATGCTCCTCAAGAAATTCGGTTTCACCATTAATCTTATTGGTGCTGGACATGCCAAATTCGCCATCAAGGATATGATCATCTGGGGCACAATGAAATACTCCCTGGGCGTCCTCTCTGGCAAGCTCAAGCTCAAGTCTCTGGAGGTGCGCACCCATCTGGGTGAGGTTGATTCCGAGATCGAGGGTCTCCTTGGTGACGGTAGCGTCAACGAGAAGATGAACGAGTATCTCGCCGAGGTCGTTGAGACAGTTATCAATGAGAATGAGGATCTGATCGCTGAGACCATTGAGAACGTGGCTCTGCCCGTGGTCAACGAGATTTTGGATGATGTCAGCATCGCCGATGTCATTGGTGGTGGCGGTGATGGTGAGGGTGAGGGCGGCGAGAAGGAAGCCTGCATTCCCCCAGAGTTGGAGTGGTAAACCATTGTGAAACATCCATGCTTTGATTAAAGTCTTTTCAACAAAAAATAAAACACGTATTTTTCACTTATTTGGAATAATTTGGAATTTGAAAACATAAATTAGCCTGGGACTGTTTGCTTTATAGTTGCTTTACTGTAAAAGCTTTGAAGCTTTGGCTTATTTACGGTTTAAGCTATGTAGTCGTTTTACGAAAATTAATAAACTAAATTATTGTAAACTCTAAATTTTATTTAATTAAGTTGATTAGCTCTTGAATTGAACTTGGGACAGTCTTATCGTGGTCCCACTGTAATAGCTCTAGAAAGCTATCAAAGCTCAAAAAGCTTTCTTCAATTATTTCTTGAGGATCTCTCGAGGGGGTTCCGTTTATGATATTTGCTAATCTTCAATTGTTTCTATTTATCAGTTGATTGTCAATAATCGCTTGTAAAAATATTTGACTGCCGTGTTCGACATATATGTACAAATGTATATGTATTTAATTCATATAGTTTATCTGGGACTTTCAAGTGCTATATAAGAGCTATGGATTGGACGTGCGAGTGCACAGTGTTAACTAGTAATTGAAGGTGAAACCATTTGCAAAATGAAGTCCCTAATTCTACTCGCGATTATCGTAACCCTAACCGCCTCTCAAGGCGCCCAGGTGGTCGATCGCTTTGCTGGTGAGTTAAACTGAATATTATTCTATAAATCAAATTCAATCTAAGACTCGATGTGGTATTTCAGCCCATCAGCGTTCAGTTTCCAGCATAATTGTGGATACTCTGGAGGCCATGAAAGTGCAGATGGTTGATGGCTGGGAGCAGTATGGAATTCCTCCACTTGCACCACTTAAGATATCCCACAAGGACTTTAACTTGGGCTCTGATGAGATGTTCGCTAAGGGCGAGTTTGATGACCTGGAAGTGAATGGCCTGAACGAATTCGAAATTAAGGTCATGAATTCCAACCTGGTACTCAGTCGCGTCACTTACGAGCTCCTTTTTGCCAGCCTCAATGTGACCACAAAATACAAGGCCAATGTGGGTGCTGGTTATCAGTTAGAGCGTGATGGTGGCGCCTTCTTGGCCCTGGAGAATTTAAAAGTCTCTGGTGTGATCAAGTACTCGACAGGACTTGGAGGTAGCAAAATCTTTCGCATCAAGGAGATTCAGGTGAACATCGTTGTGGACAAGGTGGTTTTAAATATTGAAAACCTATCCAAGTATCGCATATTAAATCGTAAACTCAACGAGATTGTCGAGGAGTTCATCAACATCACAATCAATGAGAATACCGAGCTCGTTGCCGATTGGATTGATAACACAGTCACTCCCATTTGCAATGATTTAATTGGAGATCGCTCAATCAAGGATCTGCTGGATATCATCAATGGAGGTGGCAGCAGTTAAATTTATGACATCAGCGACTAATAAAAATTGCGAAAATTAAACTTAAACTCAAACTGCCACTTGGTCTTAGCCATAAAGCAATCACACATGTTTTGTTCAAAAGTTCGTCAAGAAAAAAAAAAAAACAATCGTAAATGGGGTTAATCTAATCACTCAGATTAGTTTTGGGTTAGATGTTTTTAATCATACCACACCATTAACAAAATATATAAATAGTAGCAAAGGCTGCAGTTGAGGGAACTCAACTGTTACAGACCCTGTCCTTTTGGACTCAAAGCACATTGACTATGATTTTAATTGTTTACCTGTTTTTTATCAGTGTGCAAATTT
>JBAMBJ010003536.1:0-15617 GCA_037043495.1 Drosophila recens
AACAATATATGTATGTAAGTGTAACTTGCAGTCCAAAGAATACCTCATTTTAAGTTATCAAAAAAATCTTAAATTGACACTGGAAAATTTTTAAAGTGTGTTAGAAGCATACCTGTCAAATAATGATAAGTAATCATAATCATTAGTAATTAGATTATAATTGTTTAAAAGTCGAATTAATGATTAAATTACGATTATTTTGGGTTTTGCCCAATTATTTAATGATTACGATTAGAAAAAATCTAAAATTATTACGATTATTCAAAAATAATCAGAAAAATATAAGAAATAATTAAAAATAATCCTTCTGAGTATTTTTGATTATATTTTATTTTTTCTGATTATTTTGAATAATCGCAATAATTTTAGTTTTTTTTTATTTTTTCTAATCGTAATGATTAAATAATCACAAATTTTTCAACAGTGATTTATATAATCACTACAATTATTTATAATAAATAATCTAATTGATTAGTAATTTTAATAGAAATTTAACAGGTATGTTTAAGAGTTCATAAAAGTATATAAAAAATTATTTAAAGTATATTAGATCGTAAGTAAAAATATATAGCAGACGAGTATAATGACTTTTGGAAGATTTGCATTCTAATTTTATATCATAAAAATATATTGAAAACTATTTAAAAATGTATGTTCTTTATTAAATTAAAATTGCTAATTTTTTATTTTAATTTAAATTCCCGCAAATCTCAATTTTATTATATTATTCAATTTATTTCATGAATTAAATCAGACTTAAATTTTGTAAAATCACTTTAAATCAAAAAGTTAAGTGCGTGATTTTGTAGAGTATACTTTGAATGAATGTAGCCAAAGTTTAATTTATTTCTCTTTTTTTGCTGTTTTGTTATGGACAGAGCTTCCACCATTTGGCTGCTTTAATTTGTTGTTGGTCAGCTTACAACATTTTTATAGCGCATTTTAATTGACGCTGGTTCTGGCCCAGCACATGGCAGAGTTTTATTTAACGGTATATTTTTCCTAACCAAATTTATGGTCGAATTTTGTGCGAATGTATGTGAGTGTGTTGGCCAAATTAATTGGGTTAATAGTTCGTTTTTTGTTTTGTCTTTTTTTCAAGCTAATGGTTGTACTCGAATCGATTGAGTTACCACAATCTTGTTTAAAGTCGGTAGCTAATGCAATCGCGATACGGGTATCAATTGGCCAATTTGAAGACAGCCAACAGATACAAGTATGTCCCTGATGATGTGAGAGTGATGTGGGAGGAATAAAAAGGGGGGTCAAAGAGCGAATACTGTTTCAACCCTCGGTAAAACCTCGACACGTGTCAGTGTCGCTGTCAATGGATGTCAAGAGCATAGAAATGGTAATCCTAGCCCATCCGTAAACTGCCTAGACAAGCCTACTTAACTACTCACTCAACAAGCGACACTCGATCCATGTTGCAACTGCCTCATGTACATATATACATATATATACATATATGAACTTGCCACATCGCATGTCAGCTGAAAATTAAACCTTTCACTCAACTCAAATTCAATTGTTGTGCGTCTTCAAAATCGAAATCTATAACGCACGAAATCAGAAACTGTCCGCCAAATGGGGTGGCTTTAACCCCCCAATCAAAAAAAAAACACAGTATGGTTTGAGATTTGGACTAAACGCATTACATGTCAAACATTCGATAGAGGATGCCGCACTTGAGGCAGACATTTTATTTGTAATATGACAGCACTTCATATCCTTTTTCAATGATATTAAGAGTCAGGCGAACAACAGGAAATTATGCACGTCAGACCTGTCTGCTTATGTCTAATACCCATGCCCATGTCCATGTCCAACCCATCGCCATGCCCACAACTTGTTATATTCCGTGAATACTGAGCTCATATTCGAGTTTTGCCCGCTGGGCCCGTCGTCAGTCATTTGGCCAGCCCCATGTCTTGTTTGCCAGGGTTTAGCACACGGTTCACATGGTTTGCCGGGTCTTTGCATACTTGATTGCATTTCCGTTAATGAATTTGCTGCAGATGTGCCAGATGTTCGATAGACACGATATCGATACAGCATTCAAAAACTTGAATTAATGTGCAGAAAGTGTGAATATAGAGATTATATAGATTGGGTTTTTCTTGGTTTTCTCCCAATATTTGCAACAAATGCTGGATCATTTAAAATTTTTTTAAAGCCCAAAGACTGAAAAAAATTTAATATGTACTTTGTTTTATTTTTAGCTTTTAAGTTTAAATTTATATTTATATTAACTTTTATAAATTTTAATTTTGGACAACTGCTCTTATTTGAAATTTAATAATAAATATAAATAAAACAAATAAAATAAATGTTTAATACTTGACACAATATTGTTAACTGATATAGTTAACAGCAATAGAAAAATTTTTATTATTTTAAATTTATAAAATATGTAATAAATGTAATGTAATGTCATAAAATACAAATGAAATTCATTTAAATTTGTAGATAATGCTTTATTTAAAAACAAATTATGGGTTTCAAACTTTATGACCACAAAACTATGTCCGAGAAATTAAATCTATAACAATTCAACAACACCTACATTGGTTGTTTTTAAATTAAATCATATTATATTCGATTTACACATATTATCGTTACATAACTATATATAAAATTCAGATAATATTCCATAAGACCAAATAAGATAAATTCAAGATTTATTTGTGGTTTTTAAAAAGTACAAAATATAGATGCCAATTAAAAAATGTTATGTTCTTCCAGCAGCTTCCAAAACGAGTTCGATTTGCTAACCACAAATAATGACCACTTCGTTTAGAAATCTATTACCAGATGGTTGACCTTATCATTTGATTCCTGAAGCTGCTTTATCATTGCATTCATTAAAAATCATTTTATCAACATTTTCTATGTCTTTGTGGTTGTGTTTTTTTGTTCTATTACTCTCTGTCATTGCCAGTTGGACATTTGTCGCAGTCTTCATATTTTTTAACATTCACTCGCATAACATATTTTCAAGTTCTCAATTGTGCTTGCAGGTATGAGTTTGCTGTCATCAGTCATAAAATGAAACTGTCGTCGTATTTACTTAACTTTGGCACACTCCACTTTGCCCAATATCAAATGTTGATTGTGTTTACCATTTCATGGTTTCATTTACTCCCCCAATGCAGTATGCAGTGCCCTAAGCCGCAGTACACCCAAACCTCCTTCCTCCTCCTTCCTTATATTGTCATTCTCAGTCATGCTTCAACGTTTGCTGATCCCCCTCAGTTTTTGTTGTACCGCCTCGGAGTCATTTCGTAGCTTCCGGTTTGTGGAACTGGGGTAACGACTGAAACAATAATACAAAAATATATAAAGCTTCCAACTGCTGCTCCTGTTGCTCCTGTTGCTGCCACTGCTGCCCTCGGGGTCGCTCAGTACTCAGCGGACTGACCACTTGCCAGCTTCCAAACGTAATGTTAAATCTGTTTTTGCACCGGCAAAGCCCTGCAGCAGAAATGAAAACAATAACTATTAAAAAAAGCATGAATTTTGGATACCCTTTTAGTAGCAGAGATTAAGTGAAGCTTTGGAAAACTGTTAAAACCAATCTAACAATTGTTTAAAACTAAAAAAGTTTAAAGCTAAGTTTTAAAACTGCACATCTTCACAAATTTCAACAAGGTTTGAATCTGCGGGTACATACATATATAGAGAAAGGTCTACACAGAAAGAAAAAATTCCGGAAATCCGGTATAAAGTCCATCCCAAGCGGTGTTAATAGTTCGGTAATCTAGAAAGTCAAATACATATACTTGATTCTTGCACGATTTTCCATTAATTCTGCGCAAATATTTTGATTATCGGGGCTGTATACAATTTTTTTTATTTAAATCAAATGTTTTAAATTTTTTTGACTATTGAATTCTGAGGAGTTGCCATTCTATGTTGATTTAACAATAGTACTCGGAATACATACATAAAAAATACATACTAAAATCAAGAATTTTAAATATAAATTTTAGAATAATTTTCTTATTCTGCTTAGATACAATAATTTTTTTTCTTTAAAACTTATTTTTTTCATTACTCAGTTTGTAGGGCTGCAAACTTTTAAGAGAGAATGTTGCCTAGAGATTTATGCGGTGCATATTATTAATATATTTTCCAAATCGATATCTGTCATTTGGCTTAAATGTTGCAAACCTCTTGATCAAGCGGCAAATACCTTCTCGAATGTGAAGAACAATAACAAGAGCGGGCAACACATGCAACCCCTTAAAGTTGCCACAACGGGCAAGGGGCGAAAATGTGGGGGGAAGATCGGGGGAGGGGGTTTGTTTGACAGCGACGCTCATTTGAAATGCATGCGACGACAAGGATGAGAGAGAACGAGAAAGAGAATGGTAATGGGGATTGGGAAAGGGGATTCGGGATGTGGATGTGGATGTGGATGTGGTGCGACGACGAAGCAATCAACTCGTGTCAGCAAGGAGCATATCCTGACTGATGCTGACGCTGTTGCAGTAGCTGAATCTGAAGCTCAATCTCTCCCCCTCACCCTCTCTCTCAGTCTCTTTTTCTTTCTTTCCTTGTCTGTCTGTCTGGCTTGGCTTTTGGCCTGCGGATGTGTTTGTTTATTTAATTTCTGGTATTTTTAATTGAATTTTCAATGCTGCCACAGATTTTTGATGCAAAACTCTCGACTTAATCTCGCTCTCTCTCTCTCCCTCTCTCTCTCTCTCTCTCGCATTGCAGAAGTTGCATCATTGGACCCGAGCTGAGCGTCAAGGTCTGTTCCATTGGCACTGTGATAAACCGTTCGGCCTATGCGTCGGACTATTGCCAGCTGGAGGGCACCACGGGCCGACAAACGCAGCCAATGCCCATACGCTGGATGGCCTGGGAAAGTGTTCTACTGGTAAGTGTGTCCATTTTTATTAAAGCTTCAATATACAATATGTATTTTAATTTCAATAAAAAATAAATTATATAAAAGTAAAAGTTGCCTCCTTGAAAATCCAAATGAATTTTGTTTGTCTTTCCACAATTTCCCCCCAAACTTTCAACACTTTTGACACACATAAATGTAGAAAAATCAGAATAATTTAAATTAAAAACAAGCGAAAAAGGCTGCACTATGGGGTATTTTACCGAAAATGTGTCATTTATTCATTTTTCAAAAGTATGCAAATGTATGATTTTTTAATGCTAACATATAGTAAACACTTCAAACTGTTATGTTACATACCAAAAATGTTAACATAACAGTCCAATGTTAAGATACCAGCTGTCAAAGTCAGCTGTTTCAATCGATGACCGCATGCTTTTATTAACGGCAAAATTGAAGTGAATTTTTAAATTGAAACACAACATAAAGAATCATTTTATAAATTAAAATTTGAAATGGATGTCAACTGTTCAGGTTTGTTTTACATGTTAATGCTTGTATTTTGTTGGTTTTGTACGTGTCTGTTTTATAATGTGTATATTTAGCAAGTGGTGTCAATGTCGAATTTTTGGATAGTAAAGTTGAACTTTGCAAAGAGTTTAACAAAATTGTTAACAATTGTTAGCTATGAGTCCTCGTCCATGTTGTAGAGTCATTATTTCTCTATTCAGAACAGTTTATCTCAAGCTCCACATTTGACCACTTTTTCCGCAATTAAATTTTTTGGCACGTAACCTCACAATTTTTCAGTAATGATTTGCTTGCTTTTTGTATGGAGAATTCAATCTTTTATCGAGGCATTAATTAATAACTCCTAAGCTTAGCAAGATATTTAGATACGGTTTTTTTTTCTTATGTTATACATACCCCTGGAAGTTTTTTGGAAAAGTGGGCGTGTCAAAACTTTCGCCCCTAATTTTTTTTTTTTTAATTTAATGCTCGCAGCTGTGTAAAAGGGCTTACAGCTTTCTATGTCCAACAAATAAGTTTTTTTTATATTGCTAATAATATATAAGGTCAAAACTTGCTAGTTGCAATATAAATCATGAACTTACTGGCTACCAATAAAAAAAAATTAAAAAAAAAAAATTTGTGGGCGGAAAAAGTGCCACGCCCACTTTTTCCAAAAATTTCTAATGGTTTGCATCACACTAGAAAAAAAACCGCATCAAAATATCTTGCTTAGTTAACGAGTTATTAATAAATGACACATTTTCGGTAAAATACCCCATAGTGGGCTGTAGTGGAGCTCCCGACTATAGGATACTCGTTATAATATATATTGCGTACTTTTAGGCACTTACATTGCTTTAAGCTTAATATTTGCCAATCTTGTAGTTGGATGATAGCTTATAATAGTAGTTAACGTTAACTACAAAAAAAACATAATATCTTAAAAACCTTGCGTGTGGTGGCTTTTCGCAATTCGTGGAGGCAGAAATGGGCGTGGCAAAAATTAGGAACAAGCTCTGCGAGGGGTTATACAAGTCTGGGTGCCAAATTTGGTTGCTCTCTCTTATAGACTCTGAGTTTTAAGATCTCACACGGATGGACGGACGGACAGACGGACATGGCTAAATCGACTCGGCTGTTGATGCTGATCAAGAATATATATACTTTTTAGGGTCGGAGATGCTTCCTTCTCCCCGGTACATACATTTCAACGAATACAATACATATACCCATTTACTTATTTTGTAAGTAACGGGTATTCAAAAAAAAACTATTATAAGTACACATGTACCAGACTATAATCAGTCTAAATATGCAATATAGAAATATTCTCAATATACAATACTATATATTATATACCAATGTGGAAAGTAATTAACTTTTAGCTCAGCTGAACTTTTTATCAGTGTCTTTCACATTCACGCAATTTTCAAACTATATATAATCTCAGTTTCTCTTTTTATGTAAATGTATAGTACAACTAATCAAGTGATTGTTTAAGTATTTGACACATAAGTTATTGACATATTTAATTCTGCTTAAGAACTACTTTTTCTTGAATTTTTAATTCTATTTTTATTTTTTAATAGTTGCATTTGATTTTTCAAACAAGTTCAAGAAATGAAAAAAATTATTAAGTAAAATACAGTCGAACTTCCCTAACTCGAATCACCATTATCCACGAAAAAAGTTCGAGTTAGGGAGACTTCGAGTTAGGGAAGTACAATTGTATGAAATTTGTCTAGTATAGCCACTCGATTTTGTTCGAGTTAGAGAAACTTCGAGTTAGGGAAGTTCGAGTTAGGGAAGTTCGACTGTAAATTGTATTAAGCCATTTTATAAAATTTAATACAAATATGTGAAATAAGAGCAATTGATAGTCACTTAACAGAAACACTATTAGCCATCAACAGGGTATCTCCTAGTCAGAAACTCTAAATTCGAGAATTCTTGGCTGCTTTGGCCATTTGCTGCATGAATTGTGCGCCCAGGCAAAACTTTATAATTATAAATTAATGAACAGTGTTCACTTTTTTCCTCTGTCTGTTTACCACTTTTCCTCCCCACTCTCCACTTTTCACTCTCCACTTTTCCGACCCTGCTCCTTGTGTTGCCTTTCGAGAAGTCAGTGAGTGGACCAGGATGAGGGCTAGTCGATGCTTCGGGCAGCTTGACAGCAAAATGAGATGTAATTGTGTTAATTATTTTTAATTTGCTTTTTCTGCTGCCTCTTTAAGCTGGCGATTTATGTCAGTTACCTTTTCCGGTCTTCAAGCCTTCTGAGCAGCGTTGGGATAAGTTTATTAGGTGTAGCTTGAATAAGCAAAGAGTTCTAATATTTTGTACAAGAAACATTCATACTTTACTCGACAGCACACGAAAGACTTTCTAAAATTAAATGCCCGTTTCAAATGCATAATTATGAATGTTGATTGTACTCTTAAGTGAGTCAGAGAAACCTGGAGGGAAAATGTTAGAGAGGGGAGTTGTGCTTTATTTTTTAATAAATTTTCTTTCAGTTTGTTGAAATATTATAATCAGATATATGTATGTGAATAGATTACCATAAATAGTGATAATACGAAAGGTTATCGTCTTAAGAAATGTCCTTAAACTAATCAAATTTTGTGTTATATCTAAATCTATGTAATGTGTGGTCCGACTTATTAAATAAATTTTACTAGAATTATAGAATAAAATACATTACAAAAATAAGGTGTAAATAAGGTAAATGAGTATATACATTTTTAAGAAAATGATACAATTAATTCCTCTGCAGATGTCTAAGAAATATGAAATTGAAATAGATGATAGATATTCAAAAATTAATTTTATGAAAATTATGGAAGTGCATATCGGAATATATCTGTTGTATATAATAATATATAAATCAAAGATTCAGAGATTAAAAATTTTAAGTTCTCGAGCACATATTCATATTTACACAATAGGCTGCTGTATAGAAATGTAGATATCCTGTACAGATGCTCCAAAGGGCATGTAACCATCCAATTAACTTACGGTTAGCTGAAGTCCATTAACCTCCGTCCGCAACCGAGTTTAGCTCTCATCAAAAATGCCAACCGAGCACTTTAATTTGCGCTGAAAGTGGCATAGAGCGAGATTTTTATTACCGAGCAAACAAACGAACCGACAGAAAGAATGAAACACACCCAAAAAAAAAGAATAAAAAAGAGAAACAACAAATTAAAAGTAAAAAATACAAAATATAAACAAGAAAACAAAAACAGAAACCGAGAAGAATATTTTGAAAATCCCCGAGCGAAAACCCGCACTAAATAAATTAATTAACTACATGAAAAAGGGGTTTTGGTTGCAGACAGAACAGGAGAGAACAGAGGAGAACGGAGTACAAAACAGACAAAAGGACATGCATGAAGTTTTCTCTCCAAATGGCAAGGATAAAACCCATGGATAAGCCCACGCATATAGCACTGGATATGGTACCAGTTGTTGCTCCGATTGTTATTGCCATTGCCGTTGTTGTTGTTCTTGTTGCTGAGGTTGTTTGTAAGGTTGTTTGTGTGTGTGTTTTAGACAGCGCCGAGTACAAGTTGCTTTTAGAGTTTTCGTATTGCCTCTGGGCCAAATGAACGGCAACTGTGGCAATGGGCATAGGGTAAAAGGGCAAAGGGCAAGGGTTGACTTATGCTAAATGCTAAGTATATGCTATATTAAAAATCGCAAAAGTTGCCTTAAAGGATATGTGCACATGAATGGCTTTTGTGGCACAACAACCGCAAAATTCTTAAGCGAAAAGCCATGCAAACAAAACACACATTTCATTCCTCTTCATTTTTGTTTTGTAATCTCTTTTTATTAATTAATACAACATTTAATTGCAGGCGAAATTCAGTACGAAATCAGATGTTTGGTCCTTTGCCGTTGCCCTTTGGGAGATTTTGACATTTGCCCGGGAACAGCCCTACGAGCACATGACGGATGCGAATGTTATTGAAAATATTGGACATATCTATCAGGATGATAAAATGCATGTGAGTACAAAGTCAACTAAACAAATCAACAAATATGTTACAACAAACATTTTTAATATATATTTGCAGGAACTTTTACCAATGCCACTCAACTGTCCACGGGAGATTTACGATCTGATGTGCGAATGCTGGCAACGCAACGAGTCAAGTCGACCCAATTTCCGGGAGATTCATTTGTTTTTACAACGCAAGAATCTGGGCTTTAAGCCCAGCACCCAAACGCTGATGTATTGAAATTTTGAATTGTAAAAACCAATGACGAAGCTTCAAAAATGAAGAAAGAAAGACATTGAGAAGGCAAGCAGAATCTACACGCGATTTTAGCACACATTTGTAATAGGTATATATCGAATATTATATGGCAAATTTAAACTGGCAAGCACAATGCGAATTTTATGCATTTGCAAAAACAAATGCATTTAAAATTAAATGATTTATTCACAAACGGCGGCGAGTCGCAGTTGAAATGCCCTAACCAAAATATAGCCAAAGGATCCCAAAATAATGCAAAATTCACCGAGATAAAAAAATATAAGCACACAATGGAGAATTCAACAAGAATTTATAATGAGTACATGTAGCCCAATAACAAATTGGAATACTCATAATATTAATGAACATATTCTGCTTTTGGCTAGGGCAAATTGCACATATGATATGAATACCTATACATACATATAAAAAGTTTTTGGGTCAAACACAGGAGATGCTTAGTGTTAGCTTAGATTTAGATTCAATTTCGAGTCAATAGCTTAAGGTTTGCACTCAGCATTAATAAACAATAATATTTGTAAATAGAATTCCATTTAGACTATACACAAATCAGATATCATATTATAAGTACTCTACACGTATTCTATGAAATAGAATCTAAAAAACAAAACAAAAATAATAAGTAAAAATTGACATATGTGTGTACCTATCGCTCCTCCACCTGAATGCTCTCTCTATCTGATAATTTTGCTTTAAATGTATATAAAGAACTCTATATATATATACATATATACTCGTATATCTATATACTCGTAAGTCTAGCTCTATGCAAATCCCCCTATCAGCCACAACTCAAAATTAAATTTTGATGGGTAAAAATTTGAAAAAGAGGAATGGATCCAAAAAAAAACCTGCGTATAATTTTGACAATAAGTGACAAATTTAGAATTTCTTGCTTCTAGAACTGCCTAATCTAATGAAATGAAGAAGTGTGTCAGATACTCGTAATATAATATACCATAATAAGCTAAGAGTTCAAATTCACAGCTTCAACTTCGAATCATAACCAAGTCAATTAGACGCATATCAAATTATATATTTTATAAATTTCACTCTCGCTTTCTATCATATACTTTATTTGAATTTCATATAAAAAACTATTTCCTGTGCCTTTTCCTCATTTCATTTCAATCATTTTATGATTCTCTTTATCTTTTGTTATTATCAATAAGCTTTAACAAGGTTTCGCCATTGCAAAAAACAAAACATAAAAGAAAATATTTGAAAATATTAAATATACATTTGATTAAACTCAATTTAATTAATTAATTAAAGTTCGGCAGGCCGATACTTACTCGTAAATGCCTTTCCAATCAATTACAGTTAAAAGTCGTTTGGAAAATGCATTTTCAAAATACTTAATTGTGAATTAATTTAATTGCAACTTTAAACTTGTTTCGTAGTCTTATTCCAATCATAAATGCTGATTTTGCATCGTAGAATTAAATGCAATTAAAATTATAATTAAATAAATTTAATTAATAAACATGATACACGTACTTTAATTATTTAAAAAAAATGAAATGTTCACCTGCAACGAAATCAAATTATTGCAAATTATAAATATTGATTAATTAATTTTCAAGATATTATTAAAAAAACAAAACGAATTACAAAGAAAAAACGTTGAGCACAATCATGTTGAATAAATGAAAATTAAAGCGCATTAATAATGGCAACAAAAAAATGTTTAAGTAACGAAAACAAAGAAAGCTAAGAAAAGCAAAAAACGAATATGTAGCTTAAGCAAAATTACAGCTAAAAAAAACAACAAAAAAAAAGAAACAAAAATCCTAAGTACACTAAATGCAAAAATAAATCGAAATAAAAATGAAAGAAAAAAACTTTTGGTAGATTTCATTATTGGGAGGCAAAGCCAAAGCAAAACTAAATGAGACTTTGAGCCGCAGCGTGCAGGGCAACAGCTGAGTCCTGTGAGTCCTGTGAGTCCTTAGGACCAAAACAGAAAAAAAACAGAAACCGCCGATGACTTGACTGCGGTTGCGGGCACGGACTGTGTCTTGGCAAATTAAATAACATAAAATACAAATCCGCAACAAATCCGAAGACCATCCAGAAAATAATATACTTATTAATTCAAATTGGCGTTCTCGACACGGCCAGCAGTGTCCTGCGGCCCAGGACTCGGCTCAGTGGCTCATCATTGTCGCATTGTTAAGTCCTCGAAACAGCTGTGACTCTCGAGCTCAATTACAGACACAGTTTCCCAGCCTTGCTTGCTTCACTTACCCCTCGCAGATGGGATGAGTATAAGCAGCAGGATTGGCCGTCAGTTGACAGAACTCAGAGAAATTAGGTCTGTTAACTGGACTATCCCTTGCCGGAAAGTAATCTTGCCTTAAAATGGAAGCATAAGCGGATCATCAAAAATCAGATAGTTTCTGTAGCAAATCGATACAGGTAAGTAAAAAAGTAATACAAATAAAGGCAAATTAATAAAAAGTTTTGAAAAATAAATCCTAAAAGGGAATTTTAAAAAAACTCAAGGAAAATAGAAAATTAAATTGAGTGAACAAGAAGTGTTCAATAATAATTTTTAATGTAAAAATTAACATTTAAAGTAGCCATAAAAATTAAAGAATATTACCAATTTTACTTTTTAATTTCCTTTTTTTCTGTTAACAAGAAAGACTTAATTCAACTGAATTTAATAAGTATAATTGGTAAAATAAAATATATATATAAAAAATAAATAATATTCTTAAATTTTTATGGTTACAACGAAAATTGCTTCTCCAAAATTCACAAACTACAAAAAGATAGGTAAATAAAAAGTTAAGAAAAATAAATCCTGAAAGCGAAGGTTTACTTTTCACTTGGATAATTTTAGTCGATTTTCGAAACAGACAAAAAAATACTGTATTATTGCACATTTAAAAAGAAACGCAAGAATTAATAATGGGTAAAGAAAATATTGTTAATTAATATTTATAAATTTAATATTTATTAATATTTATAAATTTAATATTTATTAATATTTATTAAATTAAGTAAAAATTGAAACATTTAAAGCTATATTTGAGTTAAATTTACTCTTTCTAATTAAAAGAAAAAAAATAGGAAAATAAAAAATAAAGTAGGAAAATAAAATAGCTAAGAATTAATAATATTCTAAAATAAATATTGAAACACTTTAAGCTGCTTTTCAGATATAAATTCAATGGTTAGAGCAAAAATTTAATCTCTAAAATAAATAAATAATAAAATAAAATAAATAAAATAATATAATAAATAAAAAATGAAGAAAAATAAATCCTGAAAGGGAAGGTTTAATTTTCACTTGGATAATTTAAGTGAATAGTCAATACTAACAAAATTGTCTATATTATAGATATTAAAAATCCAAAATGAATAGAAGAAAAAAGTTGGGTATAGAAAAAGTTGTTGAATTATATTCCGAAACTTCAAAATAAAAATTTAAGCATTTAAAGCAGCGGTGGGCACGAAATCTGAATTTGGGAGCACTACAACAACATCAACAACAATAACCCTACTAGGGTTTATCTAAGTTGGGAGCAGCCGCTGCTCCCGGAGCCACTGCCTGCCCACCGCTGATTTAAAGCTATACATCAGTTAATTTTATTCTTGCTAATTTAAAAAAAAAATAATAAGAAAGTAAAGGTGGCAAAATAAAATAAATAAAAATAAATAATACTCTTAAATAAATATTAAATAAATAAATAATGCATAAAAGCTGCTATCAGTTATAAATTCAATAGTTACAGCAAAAATTTCATCTCTGAAATCTACAAACTAATCCTGAAATGGAAGTTACACTTACGAGTATTTTTTGCCACTCTTTTTGCTGTTTAGCTTCTCGCATTGTTATTGTTGTTTGTCGTGTGTGCTTTGAATCCTTTTATCCTGCCTTCAACCCACAACATCGAAATCTGTGGAGGGCAACACAATGTAATTATTTGTGTGTAGTTGTTTGTGCCAGCTCTATGGACAGAACTGGGATTTGGCGAATTTTGTGGCTAATTGGAAAAAATGGCGGGCAGTAAAAATGTGGCAACAAAGTCCTTGTGTCCACTAGAGCTCATACATATTTGATGTTGCTTTAATTTAAAGTTACGTTTGCTGTGCAATCAAAATCAATAAGTTATTATTTGGAGCAAGGCCTCGAGCTGAAACCCACTGTGGTCTCCCAGGGATTGAGGCTGCTCCGACTGGCCAAGCTGGCTGGCTGCTGCGCTTATTTGACTTGGTTTTCTTTTAAGGTTTGCGAAAACAAAATCCCAGACGCAATCTTTGATTTTATTGTAAGCAAACGAAAACAAAGCAAACGCAAAAAGAACAAATAACATGAGAGAGCCAGCAGCTGCCTTTGGCAACAAATGCGCTCAGAGATTTTGGTTTGGTTAGAAAAACAATAACAATAACAACAACACAACACAAGCCAACTGCCTCAAGGGACATACAAAAGGGGGAATCACACGAGAAAGCTAAAAGTGTTGGGGATGCTGCGGGGGCTTCCCCAGTGCAAATTGCCAAAGTACGTAAGGCATTACAAATAGATAACCACTCATCCATACATATGTAACATTGTAGATACACACATAGGAATAAACAATCATGAAATCACTAAAAATATGTAGTTAATAAAGTATTCAGGAGTCTTTTAAACAAATTTAATTGATATGTTTTCATACTGTTGGGAATGAAAAAAGAGCTATCAATCTTATAAATTCCATTCTTGTAATTTAAATGAATAATTTAATTGATTCGTTTAAGTAAAATTAAAATTCATCTGACAATTTAAAATAAAAACACCTTTTTGATTTAAAAATCGCTGATATTAACAGGACTGTTAAAGTGAACAGAGCGATCGACACAAAATTCATGTTAATTGACATAATAAATATCGATAAATATGCCGACTACATTAATCGAGCGAAATTTGCTTTATAAAAAAGTTTGAATTCTTTACGTCAGTTTAGATTTTATTTTTATACAAAACACTTATTGCTTTTAATGTAATACCAAACATTAAATATTTAAGTAAAAAAAAGAGCTGTAAATCACAAATATTTAGCTTAAAACCAATTTAACTGAATTACAAAAATGTTAAGAATTAACTTTGCAGAATAATTTGGAAATTTTAACACAAATACAAGTTGGACAAACATTCAATTGCATTAAATCAAGCTATAAAACGGGGTAATTTGGAGAGGGTTGCTTACTCGCGACATAAAACAAATTCAAATTTAATATTTTTTAAAAAGCCATAAAGTCGGTTCACAGTGCAAGCCATAAAAATGCAGACGCAGTCAGTGGGTAAAGGCAGGAAAGCCGCTGCACTGCCTGCTGCACACCTTGGGGACATGAAGTCATCAACTACGACACCCCCTTACCTCCTTAGTTCCCCCTCCATCCCCTCGGCGTGACCCTGTTGCGGGTGCTGAGCAGAAAAAATAGCCCACTGCACCTTAAGGATTTGCTTTTTATGTTTATTATTTTCTTTGCTGTCTTTGTGTATTCCTTGTGTGTTGTTCGCCACGTGGCCTGCACCCTTCGCCAATTCGATGTGCTAGTTTCACACCCTTGTGCACCCAGCCCCTGTCTCGAACCCTAAGAAACGCGCAAAGAAGCCGCAAACGAAACATGTTGCGTTTTTTTATGTGGCCTACTAGATCCAGGGGTTGGGCTGGGGGTTGTGTTCTTTTCTAAGGTCATCAATAATGGCGCAAACATGCATTTAAGTCGCTTGCTTTGCATTAGGACGAAGCGGCTTATTGAAATTGGTACACAGCCTGATCCCTTTTTCTTCTCCCTTTCTTTTGCTATTACGACAGAGGCTCAAGTTCCCAAGGGAGTCACTACTTTCAATACAAATTTGTTTGTACATTGTGGACAGTTTTCTTTTTGGCTTTTGTGGGGAGCAGAAGCTGAGGCGGATTTTACCTTCTTTTTTTGCTAATATAAATAGACAGGTT
>JBAMBJ010003537.1:0-26107 GCA_037043495.1 Drosophila recens
ATTTTGGCTGTAAACTAGTGTTATTAAAAAAGAGTTATTTGTTCATTTTTATTACGAAATTAAATGAAAATAATAATTTAATTTCAATTTACATTTTAAAATTATAATTTAATTCTAATTTTTAATTTTTTTTTTAGCAATTGAAAATAAAAGTTATTATTCAATTCTTATAAAAATTGAAAATAAAAATTATTTTTAAATTTTTGTTATAAAAGTTGAAAATTAAAATTATTCTTTTTATAATAAAAATTGAAAAATAACTTTAATTTTTTGTTGCTAAAATAAAAATTGAAAAACAATTTTAATATTGATTTTTTATTATATAAACTGAAAATGAACTTTTATTTTTTATTTTTATAATAAAAATTGAAAAATAACTTTTGTTTTATAATTTTGAAATTAAAATTAAAAATAAAAGTTTATCCAGTTTCTCATAACTCTTATTTGCGGTCCCTAAAAAAAATATTTTTTTATCTGAAAATATTTGCATTTGTTTCTTTATATTAAAATTTTTTTTAAACCTGTAAGAAACTCTGTTTTTGATATTCGGCGTGCCAAATTAAAGTTTATACGTATATATTAAATTAATATTTGATTTTGATTGCACAGGCCACAGTTGGGACGAAGCAACGGTTTTATATAGTCGCCCAATCGCCGCAGGAGTCGCAGACGATGCGCATCTTCTGGCAGTGCGTGTGGGAGGCCGATGTGTACTTGGTGGTGCAGCTGACGGAGGACATGAGTTACATACCGCGCAGCAGTCAAGAGCGCATGGAGTTTGGTCAGGTAGGTGACAGTTTAACCCAACATGAAAAGGATAATTAATCAATTCCCTTGCAGTTCCAGGTTTATCAGGAATTTTCACAAACCACAGATCGTTGCACCACCAGCAAACTGCGATTGTATCACGCACCATCGCGTCGCTATCGATCCGTGTGGCATCTGCAGTACGCCGATTGGGCGGAACAGAATTGTCCACGGGATGTCAATCACTTTCTCGACTTTCTCGAGGAGCTCAACTCAGTGCGATTGGCATCGACCGACGAGGTGCCGCCGGGACACAATACCAATCCGCCCGTGCTCATACACTGCCTGGAGGGTGGCGGACGTTCTGGTGTGACATTAACAGCGGATCTATTGCTCTATACGCTGGATCACAATGAGGTACAGTCGTTTAACATTTGCAATTTAATTAAACGATAACTTAATGTTGTTAATCTGTTGCAGGACTTGGACATACCGCGCGTCATTGGCCAATTGAGACATCAGCGGGATAGCATAATACCATCGCTAGCGCAATATAAGTTCATCTACAATCTGCTCATCACTTATCTGAAACGCACGAGGTTGATTTAATTTCACGTCCCAACACTGGCTAATCGTAGTATTTTTGCAACCAAGTTTAACCCACATATGAATAACTAAACAAATATCGAACAACTTTCTTGTATCCAAGCATTACTTCAAGACAGTATAGGGCACAAAATCTGAATTCGGGAGCACTACAATCACATCAACGACAACAAACAAGCAGCCGCTGCTCCCGGAGCCACTGCGTGCCCACCGCTGCTTCAAGACATGCTTTTCATATTGATCATTAAATTAGGATACGGCAACTGTTCTTCCAATCGGGCAGCTACTATACATTATATACTTTACTATATATACTACCATTTGATCATATTATGTATCGACGTTGTGATCCCCTTTGAATTTGTTAACAACATTTAAGCGCTCCACCCCAACGCAAAACTAACATTTGTGTTAATCATAGTGCTTAGGTTTAAAGCCAAATTATTTATACAATTTTTTTAACTCAACCAATTGATATGCATTACGCAACGCAAAGCAATAAAAATTGAATATTATAATACAGTTTCAATCAGTTTCTGGCCTTTTCTTCTATGTAACTAGTAATCAAACTCGTTTTTGGGTTTTTCTTTTTAAATACTGCATGTATTTGTTTTCTTTTTGTTCCAAAGTAATTTGTATAATATATATCTACATATATTATATTTTTGACATATACCCATACATATTGAATCTTAACTGAATTACATAAATTGAATTTAAGATTTGAAATGATTTTTAAATATTTTATTTATTTAAGCAAGTAAGTATGTTTGCGCAAATTTGTTGGGGGAAATTTTAAAGCCAAACTTCAAATTATGTTTTTAGAACGCAGAAAGATGATATGCCTTTTAAAAAATTTTAGAGTAAAATATTTGCAGATAATAGAAAACGTAAGAGAAGCCTCTTGATTTAATAATTTGTATTTGATTGGAAATTCATAATTTGATTATGAAATCTTTTGAAGTATTGCTAGATAGCATTTATCTTTCAGTCTATCCAAAAGATCAATTAAAAATTATTCCCCCAAGCTTAGAATCTGCGCTTTAGCATTTTTCATAGGATATTTTTACTTTCAATTAAAAGTTAATACAAGCACAAACATTTTCTTTTACATTTAATTTAATTGTAAGCCATAAAAAGCAAAAGTTTCCGTTATCTTAACTTAACATAAAAGAGCACAATTATACATTAAACATTTAGCATTTTATTTAATTCTTCCGATACTTTTTTCATATTAATTTTTGTAAGTGTTTTCATTGTTATTTTTTTTTTTATTTGTGTTGCATCCAACAAATTATTGGCTTATTGGGCTGCACTTTGTTCAGGTTTGTATATAGGCAATGTATATATATAGAGATTTCTTGTATATAGTCGTATGTATATAAATAATGTGTATTTATATGTATATAACAGGCAATTGAATATATACACACACACAAAAATATTGGAGTCCCTTACGTGTGAGAAAAATATGTTTACAAAAAATTATTATTATTATTATTTCGAGTCTCAGGTTTTAGGTTGTTTTTGTTGTTGATTCTGGTTGGTTTCGATATTCTTGTACTATCATTTGTGTTGTTGTCTTTTACATAAATTGCGTTTTGTCTTTTCATTGTTTGTTGATTACAATATAATAAATTCAACGTTTGGAAAATATTCGAAAAAATCTCTCAGCTTATAAACTAAATATTTGGAATTGGAGCGAAGGTTTTTTCATTCATTTGCATATATATATTAGAGATTTATATATAAAACTAAGTTGTACATAGAGCTAAAGTATACATAAATGGAATACAAGCGAGTGAGTGAGTAGATCTCAACTCGTTCTTGTTATTTGCTTTTCATCATATTGTTGTGCTGGGCAAAATATTGAAATTGTCTTTTTTTTTTAGTTTTTGTTCTTTAAATGCCGACTAAGAGTCTTCAAAAGAGTTTTTGATTGCAAATTCTTTTAGTTTTTTGATTGAGTCTGCTGGTTTTGGTCTGCCTGCAGACGATTCTTTCTTTCTTTGATTTCATTCATTCGAGAAGGCAACAACTTTGTGAATAATTCTTGTTTTTTTTTTTGTCTTTTTGCTCAAGCTTTTTGTTGTTATGTGAGAAAAATGTTTACAAAGAATTGTGCTAAATTAAAATTAATTGTAGGCCACTTAAAACGAAACGTAGAGCAAAATCTAAACTTTATGCGCTTAATCTAAGAATACGTGACAAATGGGGCTACGAACGTTGATAAATGGGATATGAACATGTATGTTTGTTTTATGGGTGGGTGAAGGCAACATCTTCTCAATGCTATGTGCCAAATTTGTATATATACATATATAAATATATATAAGTATTTGCATTTGTTGTATATGACGTATATGTGAGTGTTTGCTGGCGACATGGAAACCACAACCATTAACAAATTTTGGCATCTATATATGCTGAAAAGTGGAGAAAAAAAAAGAAATTAGCATTTATTATGGTTTAATTGCATTGCTTTGGGTTTACTCACAACTAATTAAATTAACATTTAGTAGTTAAAACAGCACAGTTTGATTTATTGATTCATGGGTGGCATGGGACATATGGTACACTTGGTGCTATCCATAAAATTTGGCGGGCCACCTGTGAGAGAAATAAAATATGCAATTAGTTACCTGTAAGATGAGGATTTTGCCTTATATAAGCTAGGTACATAAAGAAAAACTTATGATTAATAAGATCCGAAAAAAAGGTTCTATTTATTAATAACTTATTATGCATAATTAGACAAATATGTAGTAACTTAATGTTAGTTTAAAACATTGCAAAATCAGTTATTCAAGAACGAAACACATCTTAACTCGTTAACAATTCATACATATATTTGTCTTTAAATATCAAAAAGCGCCATCAGACACAACTGACGTCTTTTCTATCGAGAAAAGAACTCGGTGAGACACTCCTGATTTCAGAGTAGTCTCAATTTCTCTAATAATATCCTATTAACATTGCTTTTTTTAGCATACAAACATGCTCTTAAAAATTTAAAATTATTACAATTATTCGAAAATAATCAAAAATAATCATTTTAAGAAGTCGGATTATTTTTAATTATTTCTGATTATTTTAGTTTTTTTTTCGATTATTTTTGATTTTTGATTATTTTGCTATTAGCTCTTCAGTGATTTGCAAGAAAATAACAACTCAAAATATATTTGGCTTAATCATGGAATTTTGATGGAAGCATCCCTTGCGTTTAATATGCCATTAACGACTTCGGCGCCAGTTGTTTTCGATTACCGGTATTATTAACAGACCTAGACGGCAATCATTGTCTGACTTTTCGTTTGAAAAATTAGTTTTTATGAAAGAAAATTCAATAAATAGTTTTTAAATATGTGTAAAAAGAAACACTTGTAATAAACTATTTGTTCAAAAAATTTGATTTTCACAAAATAGTCAAAAGTAATAAAAAAAAAAATAATCAAGAATATTCCGACTACTTAAAATGAATATTGATGATTATTTCTGTATATTATTCTGAATATTTGTAATAATTTTAGATTTCTGATTTTATGTAAACGTAATCATTAAATAATCACAAAACTTTTCAACAGTTAACTATAGAGTCACTACGATTATTTACAAAAATTATTAAATTGATTAGTAATTCTAATCGAAATTTAACGGGTATGCTCTTAACATAGCTAATTTTAACATAATATACTATGACCTTAATTAACATCAGTCTTTAAAGCTGCTTGATTTTTCGACTCTGTTACTTAAAATATTGTTTTATAAAAGTGATTATTTATATTTGTTACCTAATTGGATCTTCTACCTTAACATATCTTATTGAATGCATATTTACTTAATTGGATCTTCAAGCTTATCAAAGAATCTGATTGTAGAAATCATCCCGCTGCTGCATTTGGTGGTTGTCGTTATCATTATCATTATGGTTGTTGTTTTTGTAGTTCCTGCTGCTTGAGTCTCAAGCTGGTCGAAAACTCGACTTACCATGCATGTGGTTGAGGTGCCTATTGGTGGCATTGCTATGATGATGACTGTACAGGCTGCTGGCGGTGTAGGCAGGCGGCGGTGGTGGTGGCATTGCCAACTGTTGTTGCATTTGCTGCAGTTGCTGCTGATGGCTGCGCATATGCAAATAGGGCGCAGGCGGTGCGGGTAGCTGTGGTGCTGGTGCCTGTAAGCTGGATGATGCTGGTGGCTGTGGTTGTTGTGGATGTTGTTGTGGATGTGGTTGTAGTGTTGGTGGTGGTGTGGGTGTGCTGGGTGGTGTGCTTGTGCTCTGGCAGGGACTATTCAAGTTCCGTGTGACGGCGTTATTGGAAATCTGTTGCAAGAGTCGACAATCGGCAGCCGTGTAAACTGGTGGCGATGGTTCATTGTGTGGCGATTGTTGCTGTTGTTGTTGCTGCTGTTGTTGTTGTTGTTGTTGGTAAGTCAAGTGATGGTGCTGCTGCTGCTGCTGCTGGGCGTAGGAGCCATGCCCACTGTCACACGATGAAACCGAACCTGTTGGGTGTTTGTTGTTTGTGGCAATGAGTGAAGAGTAAAAGTAGCGTAAAGTGTGTCACACTGTGTGTGTGTTTGTTGTGTTTCTGTGTGTGTGTGAGAGACCAACAACCAATTGCAAAAGCAGCGATAACCAACCACCAAAAATGCAAGCACTTAGCAAGCGAGGGATTCTAAAGCGTAATCAATTTAAATTTAACAATTTTTGGTACTAAAAGGCCAAACTAAAGTTAAGCTACAATTATGCACTATTATTAACTAAATTCTAATATGGATCTTAGATTTTTAGTAGCAGCAGCACTAAGCGTTTAGTTTATTTTATTTTGATTAAGCTCAATAAACTCACCGGAAGTCACGGATTTGCGCAGCGGTAAATCACGAAATGTTGTCACACTGCTGCTCTCCAGCGAAAGATCCACCGAAGGCAGCGGCGGCGGCGGGGCGGGCGTGTCCGAATGGGAACGCTCGTGTATCGCCCGAGTGGGCATTATGTTGCCTAGAAAAATTGAAGAAAATGTATTAGTAAATATTGGCGATGTACAAATACATTGAAAAATCGACAAGCTCTTTAACTCGATATATTGTTTTTTTTGATGATATATCGAGTTAATTAAATCGATTTTTATGAATCGATATTTTAATTTATGATCAACGACAGAACTTAAAGATCTTCAATCGAACCTTTTCTGAACGAACAAATAAATCACAAAATTGAATATCAGAAATTTTCCAACTCTGGAACTTTGCTCAGCGAAAAGTGAAGTTATTAAAAAATCCGCATTGTTATGCTAATTACAACGGTGGCTAAAAGTATTTTGGCACCCTTTAAAGTTAATTCTACTCAAATTTTGAACTTTGTTCATCTAAAGTTTGGCATCAACGGAAAGGTCTTTAGAATTCCTTTTGAATGATACAAAACTTTCATTAACCCATTAGGTATCCACTGAAAATCTCGAACTTTTGTAATCGTCTACTTTTTCAACTTTTTCCTCGATTTTTAAAAATAAATGTTTTGATGTAAAAAGTAACTTTTAAAAGTTTCTTCAAACAATTTAAATTTGACTGCAATTTTTTTGTATAATTTTATATACAGTCGAACTTCCCTAACTCGAACTTCCCTAACTCGAATTTTCTCTAACTCGAACAAAATTGAGTGGCAATAGCGTTTACTGAGCAAATTTCATACAATTCTACTTCCCTAACTCGAACTTCCCTAACTCGAATTTCTCCTTAACTCGAACAAAAATATTGGCCCGTACTTCTGTAAGTCGAATTTTTCGGGAAAATTTCCAATAAAGTTAGAATTTTTTTTGTTTCTATTTAATGCTTTTGTTACCGGCTCGTTTTGATACTTAATATTGATGTACATCAACGTATTTTGATGGAATATGATAGAATTTTGCATCAAAAATTACTTAAACTTGTGAAATTGCTTTAGGAAAGATGTTCGTAATGTACTTCTTTGTCAGCGCATCAGTGCACGATTATTTACCATGGCACCAGCACGTATTAAAATTTGTATCGCTTTAAGAAATTTTTAAACTTATTTGTTAAGAAATTTTAAAAGTGGACCAAAAAAATTGAAGTGGCTGAAAATTATGGTATATCATCGAAAACAGTTTTCATTACGAGTATATTATTAAAAAATGGAAATTAAGTATGTCATTTGAATCGGAAACTTCTTCTGGATACAGCAAAAGAACGATACGAAACTGGAATCTTTTTTGTTGAAAATAACAAGAAAAATTTGAAATTTGAAATGTATTTATGATTAAATGCATATGTAGTTTCTTTTAAAACACTAAAAAAAAAATTCCCTAACTCGAAGTCTCCCTAACTCGAACTATTTTCCTGGATAATCGTGATTCGAGTTAGGGAAGTTCGACTGTATTAATTTTATAATTATTTGAAAACTACAAAAAAAAATTATAAAAATTACTAGCGAAGAGATATTTAAAAAAATATTTTTCCTATCAATACGAGAATTGTTTAAAGAAACTTTTTGCATCAAAACCATTTATTAAATCATTATTAAATATAGTCCACACGATTTGTTAAATGGATTTAAAACTTTTATGTAAATTTCGTATTATTTTGACGATATATCGACAAATTGACTTTAACTTTAACGATTTAACATTTCGATTTTAAGCTTGGTGCATAATTTGAATTTACATCACTTCTAAATATCAATTCAAATTGACCAGTTTTTCATTAACTTGGATTATCGATAAGAGTTTTGACTAAATACCTTCTCCTTATCTAAACTGCTTTCTCAAAACTTAAATCTGTTGTTTCAATAATGTTTCAAATATTTGTCTAATCATTTTCTTAGGATTTTTCAAAGCAGTTTTAAGAATTCGACAAAGATAAATCTTGTTTGATCAACTTTAATCCGACAGTTTTCCAGTTCCCGGAATCCCGCTAATCCCCCGATTAACATTTGAAACTCGTGTGTTTGCTTACCTCCAGATGCCAGGCGTCGATGCGCACACGGACTCGGACTGGGCGTACACTGTGCGTTGACGACGCCGGCAGAGGCGGCAGCAGCGGCCACGCCTCCGGCGGCGGGCGTGCTGAAGCCATGGGCGGCATGGAGATGATGCAGCGGCGGAATGACGCCGGGCAGCGCCGAGTTGTGGCGCGGCACAAACGGCTGGTGCGGTCGAATCTTGGAGGATTCCGACAGCGAGAGCATCTTCTTCACGGCCTGCGGCGAGGCAGTGCCGAATTTGGGTCCGTTGTTGTGCAGCTGCTGGCGACGCTGATGGTCGCTGGTGGAGCTGGTCGAGCTGGTGGTGGACAGGGTCGGCGAGCTGGGATGTCGCTTGCGCAGCGACAGCGACGAGTTCGGCGCCGAGCTGGAGCTGGTGTGGGAGTAAATGCTCAGCTGATCCCCGCCCGCATTGATGCTGCCCGTGCCAGTGCCGCCATGTGAGATGCTGCCACTTCCCGCGCTCCGATGCGAGGTGTTGCCATGCGAGATGCTGCCCGAGTAGGTGGAGCCGTGTGGCGGCTCGCACTCCAACGACAGCTTGTGCAGCAGATCCTCGTCGCTGAGTATCTTGAGACTATTCAAATACGCCTTGACCCGACGCACCATTTGCGCCTCCTCAAACATTTTCTTGGGATTCGGCGCCGCCGTTGACTTCTTGCGCCGCTTGATCGTCGCCTGTCCGGCGTTCGCCGCGATCACAGTGCCCGTTGTCGCGTTGCTCTGCGACGCGGACATCTGGTTGAGGGAGAAGAGCGCGTTCGAGGGCGTCTGACCCTTCAGCTCGAGGATGGCCAGCAGATCGTAGGGGGAGCTGCACATGTGCGTCAGCAGACGCACCTCCTTGGACAGCATGCGCAGCTTCTCGAAATTGATCAGTCCATCGACGCGCGTATCGTTGCCCAGATGGATGAACGTCAGATCCTTCTTGACAATCGGATAGAACGGTATGATGGGATGCTGGGCGAGCAGCTCAGCCGACACCAGTTGCCGGTACTTGGACATGTTGCGCGACGGATCCATCAGATCCTGCAGATCGTTGAACAGCCGCTGGTACTTCGAGGGCAGCTTCTCCCAGGTAAGACGCAGCCGGGAGACGGCGCCGTGTCCCAGGCCCGAAATGATGGCAAACATGGAATTGAAGTTCCGGCATTCCTTGCAGTGTCGCGCAATCTTGATGAACTGCTTCACGATCTTCATGCGCCGAACGATGTTGTGTTCAGCGCAGATTTCGCTGACCACCCAGAACATCTCACGGTTCACCAGCTCCGAGAATTTGCTGAGCATGGGCACGCCGTATTTGGACTGCAGCTCGAAGAGCTCGTCAATGTACTCCGTGGACTCGATCTGCCGGAAGTTGGCAAAGTCCTGCAGCGTCAGTTGAATGGCCAGCTCGTAGGCATTCAACTGCAGGAAATGCACACCCGATTCCCGCACCAACTCCAGTGCCAGTTCATCCGGCACCAGGGGCTCCGTGCTGTCGTTCAGCTTGAGATAATAGCGTGCCGCAAAGCTAATCCGCTCCGCCAGATTCTGCAGCTGGTCGGGCAGGCGACGCTGCTTGACCATGCCCCCCTCGCCCACGCTGACCTCACACAGCGAGAAGTTGGAGCTGGGATCGTGAATGCCGAACTCCTGCAGCGTCAGCATGACAACCTCGTGCGCCGTCGTCTCCTTGTAGATGAGCACGTACTTGCACGTCTGGTCCGACTTGTACACCTTGAGCACGTGCTCCGGGTAGTCCGGGGGCAGCATGGAGCTGCTGGTCAGCGTGCTGGCGGCGGAGGGTCGATGCAGATGCGCCTGTAGATAGTTGACCTATTTTTTATAGAGAGAAGATGGATGGATTAGTTATTTTTTATTTACTATGAAATTCTGATCTATGATTGCAGTAGAAGTATAAAATTTGATTCTACATATGTACGAATGACGAAAAATATTACTCTAAATACAAAAATTCGGAAAAAAATTAGGAATCTAAAATACGGAACCGAAAAATTGCGAATTCAAAATTACGAAATTAGGAATACCGTTATTAGGAAGACAAAAATTGGGAAAACAAAAATTTGGAAGACAAAAATTGGGAAAACAAAAATTATAAAAACAAAATCGCGTGATTTTTAATACAATTTTTTTTTTTATTTCGGTTTTTTCCTTTTAGCAAAAAGACATTTGTCGAACCATTTATTTTAAAATCAGGACTTCGATTTCAATAGGGTCTACATGTACACTAGGGTGTCCCTTATTTGGTCAAAGTCAATATTTTTAAACGCATACGGGCCAGTTCTGTTCATTAGGTCCTAAAGCACTCAGAAATAAATTTTTACCTCAATCGGAGTATGATAACCCGTGCCGACTTGGATCGGAAAATTTAAAAATTATATGGGAAAAAAAAATTTTTTTTTATTTTTTTAATTTTTTATTTTTTTATTTTGTTTATTAGGTCCTAAAGAACTCAAAACCAAGTTTTCACCTTAATCGGAGTACGATAACCCATTCAAATTTGCATCGAAACATGAAAAATCAACGAAAAATGTTTAATCAGTGTTAAAGCACTGTTCTTTCATGTTTTAATGCAAATTTTAATGGGTTATCGTACTCCGATTAAAGTGAAAACTTGGTTTTGAGTTCTTTAGGACCTAATAAACAAAATAAAAAAATAAAAAATTAAAAAATAAAAAAAAATTTTTTTGTCCCATATACTTTTTAAATTTTCCGATCCAAGTCGGCACGGGTTATCATACTCCGATTGAGGTAAAAATTTATTTCTGAGTGCTTTAGGACCTAATGAACAGAACTAGCCCGTATGCGTTTAAAAATATTGACTTTGACCAAATAAGAGACACCCTAATGTACACTCACTCGCATTCTCTGCGTACACCCGTTTTTTTTACTTTTACAGCTATCTATGTATGTAAGTCAAGTCTTCACAGTAAAAAAATATAGTTGGAAAGGTCGTTTAAATTCCGTTTGAATGATGCAAAACTTTCCTTAACCCATTAAGTACCCATGGAAAATTTTGAATTTATGTAAAAGTCTACATTTTCAACTTTAAAAAAAAAATGCTGATGCAAACAAATTCTTGAAACAATTCTAAGAGTGACTACAAAAAAAAATATTTTAAAAAATATTTTTGCTAGGATTTTTAAAGATTTTTTGAAAATTTCTAAAAACCACTTTGTTTTATGAAAAAGAGAAAATAAGGTTTAAAATAGTAATTTTTAGAAATTTAGGAATTTGTATGAGGTACCATAAAATTTAGTGTTCGAAAAAAACTTGTGCTGAGTGTACTTTAAAGCAGGGGTGCTCAGCTTTTGCTCATTCCATTGATTTTCGGCCTCATTTGTTTTTGTAATTCCTCAAAGCATAGGAAACAAAATATCGTATACATGCACGGCGCCGAGTATACAAAATGCCAACACATGCAAATATTTTCATGTGTATGCAATGCGCAGCACAAAAATCGGTTTTTGTTCTCTTCTCTGATTGGTGTTAGCGATCGCGCGAGAGAAGTGAGCAAGAACAAATTCAATGTGATTTTGTTGTTGGTTCTCTTGTTCTCTTCTTGTATTGATGCATTTGCTTATAAGTATTGGTGCAAACTCATTCGTATGCTGGCTTTGGGCACCCCTGTTCTAAAGTGTCTGCCACACCTATAATTATTTAAAATATAATGTATAAAATATATTCATAGTTCACCTGTAGTGTGGCGCATGGTTCGCTGCTGTTGTCATAGTTGAGGCTGCTCAGATCTGGATTCGACTGCGACTGATATAGGCGACCCGCGTTGCCGTTGCCATTGGTGGTGGAGTTGCAGCTGCTGCTGCCGGAGCTGGCGGCCGAGAGCTTCGGCTTGGACTGCGGCTCGTTGAGCAGCGTGTCGGAGCTGTCGTTGAGGCTGCCCACGTGCGGCTGGTGCTGCTGCTTGTTGAGTAGATTCATTTTGGCCAAGGCCTTTTGCAGACGCCGCTTGGGCGCGAGCGTCATGAAGCCTCCTGGTTTCGCATCCTCGGCGCTGCACTTTTTGGCCGAATTGGAGTTGACGCTCTGCAGCAGTTGTTGCATGAAATTGGACGCCATGTTGCCACCGCCACCGCCACTAACTGGCGGCGTCTGGGGCGGGGCGCAGTCCGGCTGATCGAGCAGCATGTCCACCGAACTGAGCCGCACCATATGGGCACGAGTGGTCAGTTCCTCGGTGGTGCTATCGCTGCGTCCGTGCAGCTTGGCAATGTCGTTGGCACAGATGCGTCTCGGACTACGCAAGCTCTTAAAGCTCCCAGTGCCGGCGGTGGTGATGCCTCCGCCCGTTGCATTATGGCCACTGCCGTGCTCCAGCGCCTGCATAATCTCCTTGAAGCCCAGCAGATTGCTCTTCACCTGTATGCTCAGATGCGTGGTGCCCGTCAGCAGCTCCAGCGCCCGTTTGCTGGTCACATGATCCAGCGATTGGCCGTTCACTTCGTGGATTTGATCGCCTCGCTTTAGGCCCACATCCTGAGCCTTCGAGCCCGCCTCCACGTGCGATATGTAAATGCCCACCGAGGCATTCCCAGTGGCAGCGGCCACGCCGCGCAGCTCGTAGCCGCCAATAATCTGGAAGTTGAGCGGTTCGTCGCGCGAGGAGCGCGTCAGGATGCAGCTGCGCATGCGCGCTTTGGCGGCACACGCAATGTGCAGCAGCCGGAGCTGACTGAGCAGCTTCTTGCGCTCCAGGCCGGCCTCGAAGATCTCCAGGAACTCCATCATCTCGTGATCCGCCTCAAAGTCGGTGAAGTGATTGTTCACCCAGAGCAGGACGACGCGCGTGACTCGATCCCGCAGCTCCTGCGTCTTGTGCGTGTCCAGCTGCTCCAGGTCGAACCAATGCAACAGTTTGCTGGTTACCTCCTGCTGATTGTGGATGAAGATGCGATGGGTGAGCAGGAAATCCTCGACATATGTGGGATCCGTCATGGAGTTCTCCTCCACCAGCTGCTGCAGCAGTCGCTCCGGTGTGCCTCGGATGACCACATGGCCCCGCTTGGTATTCAGATGCGCAGTGGCTGCTGATCCACTGCTCGTCGTGGTCGCACTCTCCGCCCCGCTGCCGCCAATGGAACGCAGCTCGGTGACCATGACAATGCGTCCATTCTCGTCCTCGTGCCGACGCGTATTCTCCTCGCCCTGATGCTGAATGCGATAGTAATCGGTCTGGGTGATGCACACAAACTGACAATCGTCGCACTTGGTCCGCATCACGCCGCGATGATACAGTTTATCCATGGTGGGCAGTATCCCAAATGAATCGCCCATCTGCAGCTCCTCGCGCGAGCCATTCGCATGCTCGATCTCCACGGCGCCATTGATCAGCACCGACCACGAGTCCAGTTCCTCGCCATCGGACATGACCACGGTGCCCGCCTTGTCCACCACCGCAAATACCATCACGGAGCAGAGCGCGCGGCGCACGGCGAGCGTTATGTTTGTGAATGCCTTGAGGCCCTGCGTGAACTCCAGCAGTATCTCCACATCGTCCTCGCTGCGCTCCGAGGGATCCTTCTCCAGGCAATCGCGCACGGCATCGCGCACATTGAGACTCTGTAATGGAAAAGCATTTTATTTGTATATTAATAAAGAAAGCTAATCGATGACTTGATATCCTATATTCAATTTAAAACTGATCGTCTTTGACTAGTAAATTATATTATATTCCGATTTTATACAAGAGATCAAAGATCTGTGATGATTGTTTGAGATATCTCATAAAATAACAAAGATATGTATACAAAATGTTGATTATCGACCGATCGTTCTTAACACGGTAGGTCGTACGAATTTCGAAACTTTTTTTAGGAATTTTAAAAAGAAGAAAAAAAAAACCAAGAATAAAATTTTAGGAATCCAAAATTGGGAAGAAAAAATGAGGAATCATAAATAAGGAATTTCAAGTTAGAAAAATATTCAGAGTACAAAAATTAGGAAAAAAATTGGGAAAAGTATCTTTGGTTTTCCAGTTATTGAAGATAAGGTGGCACACAATATCACATGCGCTGGCAATCGAAGTCCTGATTTAGAATTAAATGGTTCGACAAATGTTGTCTTTTTGCTAATAAAAAGAAAAAAGTCGAAATCAAAAATATTTTATTAAAAATCGCGCGATTTTAAATAAAATATTTTGAATATCGGCTTTTTCTAATTCAGTTTTCCTAATTTTTGTTTTCCCTATTTTTGTCTTCCCAATTTTTGCTTTCCCAATCTGGTCTTCCTAAGTTTTGATTCCAAATAACTGTATTCCTATTTTCGGATTCGTAATTTTATTTATTATTTTAATTATTCGATTACTAATTCGATTACTAATTTTAGATTGCTAATTATTTTTCTCCGAATTTTTGTACTCTGAGTAATATTTTTCGACATTCGTATATAGAATCTTTACCACAGCTATACTTATAAAGTAGTTGGATTTTATTCTAGTTTGTGCAAGATATTTAAGATCATACCGGTCATATAATATGTTAGTTTGGTTGGGATATCTCAGAGAACAACAAAGTTTTTCATACTATGGGTTAACTTTTAACAGATCGTTCCTATGACAGATATATGTATTTTAAAGTAGTTCGATTTTACTCTAGGTATATAATATGTGATGTTCTTGTTGAAATATTTCAGAGAACTATTCTATGGGCTAGTGTAATAGAAACAGATGGACATGGTAATATCGACTCAGATCCTATTCCTGTACTAGAATATACATTTATACTTAAGAAGCTCTCTCACAACCTACTTCGTTACACATTTCATGATAAGATAACAACAGTATTCATTCTATAAATTAATAAAACTCACATCCATGCTCTCGGCAAGATCCTCCTCATCGGAGTCGACCACAGACTCGACGAGGCCGGAGAGATCGATCTCCTCCGCCTCCAGCGACGAGCCGTATACAGAGGCCATTGTATCGCTGCCGCTGTACGCTGAACTTGTGTCACTCGAGTGCGATCCCCGATTGCATTTTTGATGCAATTCCGGTCGATTGATGGCGTTTGTGTTGCCCACCACCGTTGAACCGTGGCTGTTGGCTGTGTTATTGGGTGGATACTAGAAGATTGAGAGTTATTTTAATGCGTTTACAATGGGCAAAAGATTAAAGCAATGACAATACCCACATGATGTCTGATATGATGATATGGATCCATTTAAAGCGCTGCTTGTGCTGCTTCTTTGGCTGCAGCTACGGCATACCAATCAGTTCTGTGATATGTGCTGAACTTTAGACCCTGTATGTAAGCTGTAAATAACAAAGATTACAATTAAATATCTTATAGTAAAAACATGACTTGATTGGTTTAAGATTAACTTCAAGATTAGACATTTTTGCAACTACTTTTTCTTTTACAAGTTATACTTAATGAGATATACAAAAAACGATTATAAATTATGAAACATATTTCCTTTTGTTGCCACAGAATTCCCCTAATTAAGTTGCAAAAAAGAAAAAAAAATCAAATCTCTTAAATCTCTCGACGTGAAAAAAAATTGCTGTGAGATTTTATTGGTCAATTTTGCTGGTTTGTTTATTTGTTTTATTTCTTTCATTCATTTTTTGTTTCTGTTTTGCTGCTTTTGTTTTGCTGGCCGCACAATTTGCAGTACATACAAATATACAAACATACATACATACTAACACACTTTCATTTTCAGCAGGCGCAACAACAACAACAACAACACTGCTGCCAATAAATTAAGTCAACGCTGCGGCCGCGACGACAACAAAACAAAAAGTAAAACAAAAACACAAGATATACTCGTATAAAAAAAATTCTCATGCAATTGAGTCTGCGCTGCTGACGCCGACGCCGACGACGACAGCAGCAACGGCAACGTCGACGCCGACAGCAACACAGGCTGCTCAAGCGTGTGGGTATATATTTGTATGTATGTGTGCGTGTACATGTGTTTTTGTGTATGCGTGTGTAGCGCTGCTTGATTGTTTTGTGTGTGTAGGGGGAGCGAAAAATAAAAAATAAAAAACACGAAAATTGTAGGCGACGACTTCCGTTCGCTGGATAAGCCCCCATTACAACAAGCAACAAGAGCAACTTATTGCAAAATCAAAGTGTAATAAATAAACACTGTCCACACAAAACAGACACATACATACGTACATACATATGTACATACAAATACGCAAGCATAGCACACATACTCTAAATATGGGCGTGTTTGTACAGTTCAATGATTTGATGGAGGCTGCTTTAAATTATATATTGTATGTATATATGTATACAGAGTTTGTTGTTGCACTTGCTAATAATACGCACTTTTTTTTTAGCCGCCGTCGCACCACACACATGCAAGTAATTTTCCCTGGCTTTTGTGTTGCTTTAATGCGTTGCTTCTTCTTTTTGTGTTGCGTACGCTTTGCATAAAGAAATTTCAGCTCGCTCGCTCCCTGCGCATTGTTGGAATTTCACTCACACACATACACACTCACACAGGCACACGCGCATAGTTTTTCAAGCAGAAAAGCTGCAACGTTGAAGCTTCGAAAATGTTGTTTCCGTTTATTATTTGATTAGCAGCATACCTACACGGATTATAATTGAACGTATTGCACTTTATTAAACAGATTTTGGGCTTGTATATGCCATTTTAATTTAGAAAAAAATGCACAATGGGTCTCGCCGCGCCAGTGTTACCCACGTCGATATATACTAATGTCGGTCGATCAATTGTGGTGGAGAACCGATAATTTTGTTTTAGCACATTCTGTTATCGATTTAATGTTACTGTTACTCAACAGTGCTCATATTTGCGTTAACAGTTGTGCCTTAACATTTTGCTGCTAACTTTGGCGGCAATTTCAAATATAATTTACAAAAATTAATTTAAAAATAACTAAAAACAATTTAAAAAAAAACAAAAAAATATTAAATTTTGTAAAAAAATGAAGTTCATTCCAAAATTGGTTTGGTGCATTTCGCTCTTCGCGTAGCAAAGTTGAGAAAAAATCCAAAAAAAATTATTCGAAATTAGAAAATAAAAATTAAAAGATTACAACCCCAAGAAATAAACAACCTGTCTATTTATATTAGCAAAAAAAAAAGGTAAAATCCACCTCCACAAAAGCAAAAAAGAAAACTGTCCACAATGTACAAACAAATTTGTATTGAAAGTAGTGACTCCCTTGGGAACTTGAGCCTCTGTCGTAATAGCAAAAGAAAGGGAGAAGAAAAAGGGATCAGGCTGTGTACCAATTTCAATAAGCCGCTTCGTCCTAATGCAAAGCAAGCGACTTAAATGCATGTTTGCGCCATTATTGATGACCTTAGAAAAGAGCACAACCCAAACCCAGCCCCAACCCCTGGATCTAGTAGGCCACATAAAAAAACGCAACATGTTTCGTTTGCGGCTTCTTTGCGCGTTTCTTAGGGTTCGAGACAGGGGCTGGGTGCACAAGGGTGTGAAACTAGCACATCGAATTGGCGAAGGGTGCAGGCCACGTGGCGAACAACACACAAGGAATACACAAAGACAGCAAAGAAAATAATAAACATAAAAAGCAAATCCTTAAGGTGCAGTGGGCTATTTTTTCTGCTCAGCACCCGCAACAGGGTCACGCCGAGGGTATGGAGTGGGCAGTAAGGAAGTAAGGGGGTGTCGTAGTTGATGACTTCATGTCCCCAAGGTGTGCAGCGGGCAGTGCAGCGGCTTTCTTGCCTTTACCCACTGACTTCGTCTGCATTTTTATGGCTTGCACTGTGAACCGACTTTATGGCTTTTTTAAAAATATTAAATTTGAATTTGTTTTATGTCGCGAGTAAGCAGCCCTCCCCAAATTACCCTGTTTTATAGCTTGATTTTATGCAATTGAATGATTGTCCAACTTGTATTTGTGTTAAATTTCCAAATTATTCTGCAAAGTTAATTCCTAACTGAATCTTTGTGACTTACAGCTCTTTTTTTACTTGAATCTTTAATGTATGGTATTACATTAAAAGCAATAAGTGTTTTGTATAAAAATAAAATCTAAACTGACGTAAAGAATTCAAACTTTTTTATAAAGCAAACCAAGATGTATTTATAAAGGTGGGGTATTCGCTCTCTCTCGGGGCGACGCTTTTGTTGTCAACTCTCAGAGAGAGTCTGACGTGAGAGAGACGAAAAATTGTTTTGTTTGGTTTTCTATACTCTTCGCTCATTTTGTTTTGTGCCCTATGCAATATATAAAATGAAAATAAAATGCAATGGCATGTTTGTCTTGTTGTTCCTGTAATGACCCGTAGGTAACCAATTAATTAATTGTGATTATGGAGATCTGTTAAGATCCTGTTAGCCGTCAGCATCGACGCTGTTATCCCTGTTGCTCTCTTTGTGGAAGCTGCTCACCGGTGCATGCTCCCACAGTTCCTGTTGCATTTATTAGTCTCATTTTCATATCTCTGGAAACACAAACCAAACGACTTGCGTTCGAGCGGCATTATATTTTTCACACAAGGGGCATTTTTTATAGAATTTAATACAACCGCTTACTACGATGTTTGCTTTCGTAATGACATTTGCGCCCCGAAAAAGAGAGCACGTCAAACGAATACACCACCTTTATAAATACATCTTGAAGCAAACTTCGCTCGATTACTTTTTGATATGATACTGAAATGTAGTCGGCATATTTATCGATATTCATTATGTCAATTAACATGAATTTTCTGTCGATCGCTCTGTTCACTTTAACAGTCCTGTTAATATCAGCGATTTTTAAATCAAAAAGGTGTTTTCATTTTAAGTTGTCAGATGAATTTTAATTTTACTTAAACGAATCCATTAAACTATTCATTTAAATTACAAGAATGGAATTTATAAGATTGATAGCTCTTTTTTCATTCCATTTCAATTAAAATTGTTTAAAAGACTCCTGAATACTTTATTAACTAAATATTTTAAGTGATTTCATGATTGTTTATATGTGTGTATCTACAATGTTACATATGTATGGATGAGTGGTTATCTATTTGAAATGCCTTACGTACTTTGGCAATTTGCACTGGGGAAGCCCCCGCAGCATCCCCCAACACTCTTAGCTTTCTCGTGTGATTCCCCCTTTTGTATGTCCCTTGAGGCAGTTGGCTTGTGTTGTGTTGTTGTTATTGTTATTGTTTTTCTAACCAAACCAAAATCTCTGAGCGCATTTGTTGCCAAAGGCAGCTGCTGGCGCTCTCATGTTGTTTGTTCTTTTTGCGTTTGCTTTGTTTTCGTTTGCTTACAATAAAATCAAAGATTGCGTCTGGGATTTTGTTTTCGCAAACCTTAAAAGAAAACCAAGTCAAATAAGCGCAGCAGCCAGCCAGCTTGGCCAGTCGGAGCAGCCTCAATCCCTGGGAGACCACAGTGGGTTTCAGCTCGAGGCCTTGCTCCAAATAATAACTTATTGATTTTGATTGCACAGCAAACGTAACTTTAAATTAAAGCAACATCAAATATGTATGAGCTCTAGTGGACACAAGGACTTTGTTGCCACATTTTTACTGCCCGCCATTTTTTCCAATTAGCCACAAAATTCGCCAAATCCCAGTTCTGGCCAAAGAGCTGGCACAAACAACTACACACAAATAATTACATTGTGTTGCCCTCCACAGATTTCGATGTTGTGGGTTGAAGGCAGGATAAAAGGATTCAAAGCACACACGACAAACAACAATAACAATGCGAGAAGCTAAACAGCAAAAAGAGTGGCAAAAATACTCGTAAGTGTAACTTCCATTTCAGGATTAGCTTGTAGATTTTAGAGATGAAATTTTTGCTGTAACTATTGAATTTATAACTGAAAGCAGCTTTATGTTATGCGTTTTATATTTATTTAATATTTATTTAAGAGTATTATTTATTTTTATATATTTTAGATTCCCACTTTTATTTTCTTATTATTATTATTATTTTTTTTTAATTAACAAGAATACATTAAACTGAAATATAGCTTTAAATGGTTAAATTTTTATTTTGAAATTTAGGAATATAATTTAACATTTTTTTCTATACCCAATTTTTTCTTCTGTTCATTTTGGATTTTTTACTAGCTTTAATATAGTAAATTTTTTTAGTATTGACTATCGACTTAAATTTTCCAAGTGTAAACTAAACCTTTTTCTTCATTGTTTATTTATTTTTCTTTTGTGTCGTTTGTACATTTTAGAGATTAAATTTTTGCTCTAATCATAGAATTTATATCTGAAAAGCAGCTTAACGTGTTTCATTATTTATTTTAAAATATTATAAATTTTTATATATTTTATTTTCCTACTTTTTTTCTTTTTTTTTTTTAATAGGCAAGAGTAAATTTAACTGAAATATATTTAGCTTTAAATGTTTAAATTTTTATTTTAAATTTAGGAATATTATTTAACAATTTTTTTTTTGCCCATTTTTAATTCTTGTGTTTCTTTTTAAATGTGTAATAATACTGTATTTTTTTGTCTGTTTCGAAAATTGACTAAAATTATCCAAGTAAGAAAGTAAACCTTCGCTTTCAGGATTTATTTTTCTTAACTTTTAATTAATTTATTTTTTTGTAGTTTATAGATTTTGAACAAGCAGTTTCGCTGTAACCATAAAAACTTAGGAATATTATTTATTTATTAATTTTTCCAATTAATTTCCTTTTTTTTTTGTAAATTAGCAAGAATAATTTCAACTGAAATATAGCTTTAAATGTGTCAAATTTTATTTTTTTTATTTTTTATTATTTAACAATTCTTTTTCAAACAATTTTATTTTCCCTTTTTTCCTTGAGTTTTTTAAATGCGTTTCATATTTCATTACTTTTAATTTATTTTTCTTTATTATAATTACTTTTTTACTTACCTGTATCGATTTGCTAAATAAACTATGTAAGTAAGTGATTTTTTGATGGTCCGCTTATGCTTCCATTTTGAGACCAGATTACTTTCCGGCAAGGGATAGTCCAGTTAACAGACCTAATTTCTTTGAGTTCTGTCAACTGAGGACCAATCCTGCTGGTTATTTTCATCCTATCTGCGAGGGGTAAGTGAAGCAAGCAAGGCTGGGAAACTGTGTCTGTAATTGAGCTCGAGAGTCACAGCTGTTTCGAGGATTTAACAATGCGACAATGATGAGCCACTGAGCCGAGTCCTGGGCCGCAGGACACTGCTGGCCGTGTCGAGAACGCCAATTTGAATTAATAAGTATATTATTTTCTAGATGGTCTTCGGATTTGTTGCGGATTTGTATTTTATGTTATTTAATTTGCCAAGACACAGTCCGTGCCCGCAACCGCAGTCAAGTCATCGGCGGTTTCTGTTTCTGTTTTTTTTTTTTTTTGTTTTGGTCCTATGGGTTCAAAGGACTCACAGGACTCAGCTGTTGCCCTGCACGCTGCGGCTCAAAGTCTCATTTAGTTTTGCTTTGGCTTTGCCTCCCAATAATGAAATCTACCAAAAGTTTTTTTCTTTTATTTTTATTTCGATTTATTTTTGCATTTAGTGTACTTAGGATTTTTGTTTCTTTTTTTTTGTTTTTTTTTTTAGCTGTAATTTTGCTTAAGCTACATATTCGTTTTTTGCTTTTCTTAGCTTTCTTTGTTTTCGTTACTTAAACATTTTTTTGTTGCCATTATTAATGCGCTTTAATTTTCATTTATTCAACATGATTGTGCTCAACGTTTTTTCTTTGTAATTCGTTTTGTTTTTTTTAATAATATCTTGAAAATGAATTAATTAATATTTATAACTTGCAATAATTTGATTTCGTTGCAGGTGAACATTTCTTTTTTTTTTAAATAATTAAAGTACGTGTATCATGTTTATTAATTAAATTTATTTAATTATAATTTTAATTGCATTTAATTCTACGATGCAAAATCAGCATTTATGATTGGAATAAGACTACGAAACAAGTTTAAAGTTGCAATTAAATTAATTCACAATTAAGTTTTTTGAAAATGCATTTTCCAAACGACTTTTAACTGTAATTGATTGGAAAGGCATTTACGAGTAAGTCTCGGCCTGCCGAACTTTAATTAATTAATTAAATTGAGTTTAATCAAATGTATATTTAACATTTTCAAATATTTTCTTTTATGTTTTTTTGTTGCAATGGCGAAACCTTGTTAAAGCTTATTGATAATAACAAAAGATAAGGAGAATCATAAAATGATTGAAATGAAACGTGGAAAAGGCACAGGAAAAAGTTTTTTATATGAAATTCAAATAAAGTATATGATAGAAAGCGTAGAATGAAATTTAAAAATATATAATTTGATATGCGTCTAATTGACTTGGTTATGATTCGAAGTTGAAGCTGTGAATTTGAACTCTTAGCTTATTATGGTATATTATATTACGAGTATCTGACACACTTCTTCATTTCATTAGATTAGGCAGTTCTAGAAGCAAGAAATTCTAAATTTGTCACTTATTGTCAAAATTATATGCAGGGTTTTTTTTTTGGATCCATTCCTCTTTTTCAAATATTACCCATCAAAATTTAATTTTGAGTTGTGGCTGATAGGGGGATTTGCATAGAGCTAGACTTACGAGTATATAGATATACGAGTATATATGTATATATATATAGAGTTCTTTATATACATTTAAAGCAAAATTATCAGATAGAGAGAGCATTCAGGTGGAGGAGCGATAGGTACACACATATGACAATTTTTACTTATTATTTTTGTTTTGCTTTTTAGATTCTATTTCATAGAATACGTGTAGAGTACTTATAATATGATATCTGATTTGTGTATAGTCTAAATGGAATTCTATTTACAAATATTATTGTTTATTAATGCTGAGTGCAAACCTTAAGCTATTGACTCGAAATTGAATCTAAAACTAAGCTAACACTAAGCATCTCCTGTGTTTGACCCAAAAACTTCTTATATGTGTAGGTATTCATATCATATGTGCAATTTGCCCTAGCCAAAAGCAGTATATGTTCATTAATACGAGTATTATGAGTATTCCAATTTGTTATTGGGCTACATGTACTCATTATAAGTTCTTGTTGAATTCTCCATTGTGTGCTTCTATTTTTTTATTTCGGTGAATTTTGCATTATTTCGGGATCCTTTGGCTATATTTTGGTTAGGGCATTTCAACTGCGACTCGCCGCCGTTTGTGAATAAATCATTTAATTTTAAATGCATTTGTTTTTGCAAATGCATAAAATTCGCATTGTGCTTGCCATTTTAAATTTGCCATATAATATTCGATATATACCTATTACAAATGTGTGCTAAAATCGCGTGTAGATTCTGCTTGCCTTCTCAATGTCTTTCTTTCTTCATTTTTGAAGTTTCGTCATTGGTTTTTACAATTCAAAATTTCAATACATCAGTGTTTGGGTGCTGGGCTTAAAACCCAAATTCTTGCGTTGTAAAAACAAATGAATCTCCCGGAAATTGGGTCGACTTGACTCGTTTCGTTGCCAGCATTCGCACATCAGATCGTAAATCTCCCGTGGACAGTTGAGTGGCATTGGTAAAAGTTCCTGCAAATATATATTAGAAATGTTTGGGGTAACATATTTGTTGACTTGTTTAGTTGACTTTGAACATACATGCATTTTGTCATCCTGATAGATATGTCCAATATTTTCAATAACATTCGCATCCGTCATGTGCTCGTAAGGTTGCTCCCGGGCAAATGTCAAAATCTCCCAAAGGGCAACGGCAAAGGACCAAACATCTGATTTCGTACTGAATTTCGCCTGCAATTAAATGTTGTATTAATTAATAAAAAGAGATTACAAAACAAAAATGAGGTAGAAAGAAATGTGTGTTTTGTTTGCATGGCTTTTCGCTTAAGAATTTTGCGGTTGTTGGGCCACAAAAGCCATTCATGTGCACATATCCTTTAAGGCAACTTTTGCGCTTTTTAATATAACATTTACCATATCCCATATAGCATTTAGCATAAGTCAACCCTTGCCCTTTGCCCTTTTACCCTATGCCCATTGCCACAGTTGCCGTTCATTTGGCCCAGAGGCAATGCGAAAACTCTAAAAGCAACTTGTACTCGGCGCTGTCTAAAACACACACACGAAACAACCTTACAAACAACCTCAGCAACAAGAACAACAACAACGTCAATGGCAATAACAATCGGAGCAACAACTGGTACCATATCCAGTGCTATATGCGTGGGCTTATCCATGGGTTTCATCCTTGCCATTTGGAGAGAAAACTTCATGCATGTCCTTTTGTCTGTTTTGTACTCCGTTCTGTTCTCTTCTGTTCTGTCTGCAACCAAAACCCCTTTTTCATGTAGTTAATTAATTTATTTAGTGCGGTTTTTCGCTCGGGGATTTTCAAAATATTCTTCTCGGTTTCTGTTTCTGTTTTTGTTTTCTTGTTTATATTTTGTATTTTTTACTTTTAATTTGTTGTTTCTCTTTTTTATTCTTTATTTTTTTGGGTGTGTTTCATTCTTTCTGTCGGTTCGTTTGTTTGCTCGGTAATAAAAATCTCGCTCTATGCCACTTTCAGCGCAAATTAAAGTGCTCGGTTGGCATTTTTGATGAGAGCTAAACTCGGTTGCGGACGGAGGTTAATGGACTTCAGCTAACCGTAAGTTAATTGGATGGTTACATGCCCTTTGGAGCATCTGTACAGGATATCTACATTTCTATACAGCAGCCTATTGTGTAAATATGAATGTGTGCTCGAGTACTTAGAATTTTTAATCTCTGAATCTTAGTGTAAAATTATATACAACAGATATATTCCGATATGCACTTCCATAATTTTCATAAAATTAATTTTTGAAATATTTATCATCTTTTTCAATTTCATATTTCTTGGACATCTGCAAATGAATTAATTGTATCAATTTCTTAAAAATGTATATACTCATTTACCTTATTTATACCTTATTTTTGCAATGGATTTTATTCTATAATTCTAGTAAAATTTATTTAATTAGATACATTACATTGATTAAGATATAACACAAATTTTGATTAGTTTAAGGACATATCTTAGCATGATTACCATTTATGGTAATCTATTCAAATCTATCTCATTCTTATATATCAACAAACTGAAAGAAAATTTATTAAAAAATAAATCACAACTCCCCTCTCTAACATTTTCCCTCCAGGTTTCTCTGACTCACTTACGATGAAAAATCAACATTCATAATTATGCATTTGAAACGGGCATTTAATTTTAGAATGTCTTTCGTGTGCTGTCGAGTAAAGTACGCATTTTTCTTGTACAAAATATTAGAACTCTTTGCTTATTCAAGCTACACCTAATAAACTTATCCCAACGCTGCTCAGAAGGCTTGAAGACCGGAAAAGGTAACTGACATAAATCGCCAGCTTAAAGAGGCAGCAGAAAAAGCAAATTAAAAATAATTAACACAATTACATCTCATTTTGCTGTCAAGCTGCCCGAAGCATCGACTAGCCCTCATCCTGGTCCACTCACTGACTTCTCGAAACGGAACACAAGGAGCAGGGTCGGAAAATTGGAGAGTGGAGAGTGGAAAGTGGAAAGTGGGGAGGAAAAGTGGTAAACAGACAGAGGAAAAAAGTGAACACTGTTCATTAATTTATAATTATAAAGTTTTGCCTGGGCGCACAATTCATGCAGCAAATGGCCAAAGCAGCTAAGAATTCTCGAAATTAGAGTTTCTGACTAGGAGATACCCTGTGTATGGCTAATAGTGTTTCTGTTAAGTGAATAGCAACTGCTTTTTTTTTTTTTTACATATTTGTATTAAATTTTTAAAAATGGCTTAATACAATTTA
>JBAMBJ010003540.1:0-51561 GCA_037043495.1 Drosophila recens
TTTAATCCCTGCTAATTTTAAAGATGGCAACTTATCTCTCGAAATTCATTATTAAAAATTAAATAATTATTTAAATTAATTTCTTCAATTAATTTAGTTTTAGTCCCTGCTAATTTTAAGGAAGGCAACTTATTCCTCGAAATTTATTATTAAAAATTAAATAATTTTTGAAATTAATTTCTTCAATTAATTTAGTTTTAGTCCCTGCTAATTTTAAGGAAGGCAACTTATTCCTCGTTTTTTATTATTAAAAATTAAATAATTTTTGAAATTAATTACTTCAATTAATTTAGTTTAAATCCCTGCTAATTTTAAAAATGACAACTTATCTCTCGAAATTTGTTATTAAAAATTAAATATTTTTTGAAATTAATTACTTTAATTAATTTAGTTTTAATGGCGGCTAATTTAAAATATGTCAACTCACCTCGATGGCATGTCGCATGGCCGCCAACTTGGAGTCCGTTAGCTGCAGCTTGTGCTTGGCATTGAAGTCGCTGAGGAACTGGGCCTGACTCAATGGCTCCCCCTTGGCCGGAGCAGGCGTATCCCGGAGCAGCAAATGCTTGCAGGCACGATAGCAGAGCTGTCGGAACTCCAAATCATCGTTGTGGCACTTCAGCCAGGTGGCTTGCTCCTTGTGGATGACCTCCACATAGGGCAGCAGTTCAAGGGCACTGGCAATGTCCTTCACTCCGAGGGTCTGTGGCTGCATCTGATAGCCATATTTCTTCTTGTGCAGCGTGAGAATCTGATCCAACTTCATGCAGTTGGTGGAGTTGCCGGTGGCATTCCGGATGAGATCCTCGCACTGCAGGGCAAACACACGTCTGGCCATTTTCGGCGACAGCATAATCTTCTTGTCCTCATCGTTGTTCTGCTCCAGCTCGACGACCCCGTGGATGGCGTCCATCAGATCGGCCAGCTTGAAGAAGCCATAGTCGCTGAGCCGACACTGATACGCAAAATGATAGTGATAGGAGCGAACAAACTTCTGGAACAGTATCGTATACTGGAGTGCGTTCTGGAAGAGTTCAACCATCTCGCCGGCAAAGACGCAGATCTTCTCGAGCTCCGTGTTCGTTTGCTTGCGCTTCGGCATGGAGATGAGTATATCCTTGCCCTGTTGCACAGTGCTCAACACCACAATGTTGCTATTCACGAGACCATCCAAAATGTCCACAATATCGCACACACCATAATCGGTGACATCAAAGTTGCGATTCTGCGCCTGGGCAAAGATGCCGGGCAATTGGGATAACAAGACGGAGCTATTGCCATGTGCCCGCAGCACACGCAACAGATCCGAGGTGAAGCGTCGTATCTGGGTGCGATGGGTTAGCGTTATCTGACGATTCTCGCCATCGCCCATGATCTGGACGACCGAGGAAAGAGCCTCAAAGAGCTCAATCAACTTGGTGTAGCCGTAGTCGGCGACGCGACACTGCTTGCCAAAATGATTGTGATAGGCGGGAATGAAGCGATTGAACTTCATCGTCGACTTGGGCGACATCTTGACCAGCTCGATGACCTCGCGGGCAATTTGAAACAACGGATCCGCCACCGAGTTCTTAAAGTAACCATTATTACTGGAGCTTGGACGATCACTGGAATTCAGACTGACATTGGAACTGCTGGAACCTCCGCCTCCAGTTGCCTCCTTGTTGAGCTCCAGCCAACCCAGAATCTTGATGCCAAAGTTGTTCACCTGAATCTGTATGCCTTGGACACAGCAGACGAGATGCTCCAGATTCACACCATTATCATCGGCCGAGATTTGCACCTTCAACTGGCCCTCGATGCAGTGCAGCAATGTGGCGACGGGAATGTCACCGGGATGATGCTTCAACAGCGGATAGATGAGCTGCTGGATCTCGGCAATGGTCATGCACACGTTGGGCAACGGCTCAATCTCCTGCTCGGCCCAGCCCTTGTGCTGTTCCCGCTTGAAGTGCGCCGTACAGTAGGGCACACTGTGCTGCAGTCCCTCCATCAACGGTGAACTCTCCAAAGTGTTCACCAACTCCGGCTGCAGGCTGATGAACTTGTCTTCGTTGTTGTCCGAGTTGATCGTACAGATGTCCTGCATCTTGTACAAATCCAGGACACTGATCGATGTCTTGAACCGAGACTGGAATAGCTCACGGAACTTATACATGGGCAGTGTATAGTACGGAACATCCTGTGGATAAGTATGACATAATGGTTGGGATTGAGAACTGAGTTGACAACTGAGACTCAGACTCAGACTGACCTTCAAGAGTCCGGCGACCTGGCAGCGCAAGGTGTTGACCTCGGTGAGGGACGAGTCGCGGGTGTAGCTCACCAACATGCGCTTGTGGCCATTCTTCTTGCGATGCAAATTGGACACCACCTGCTTGGCAAACTGCTCAACAAATTATGACAGAGATGATGCAATACAAAAACAAAAGAAAAGTTAAGTGATAAAACATAAAACGTAAAACATTCCTTGTTTAAGTTAGAACGCTAAAGTTTTCAGGAAGTTAAAGTTTATTTAAAAAGTTGAAAGTGTACACTCGCAAGAAAAACTATGCGTACACCTTTTTTTTAACTTTAACAGCTATTGTAAGTCAAGTCATCATACTAACAAAAAAAATGTTTGGAAAGGTCGTTTAAATTTCGTTTGATGCAAAAATGTCCTTAACCTATTAAGTACCCATTGAGAAAATTTGAATTTTTGTGAACGTCTACATATTCACCTTTTATTTTAGATTTTTTCAAAAAAATAGTTTGACGCAAAAATTTCAAAAATATATTTGCGTGTTTATTTTATTTTTTTGAAAATCCTAAATATGACTATTTCAACCCCTTTTTCCTACTTTTCACACAAAAAGTGGATTTTTATCAATTTTCAATAAATCATAAACAATACTAGCAAAAATATTTGTTCTAAAAAATTTACGATGAAAGTTGAAAAATTAGACGTTACAAAATTCGAATTTTTCAATGGGTACTTAATGGGTTAAGGAAATTTTTGAATCAAACCGAATTTAAACGACCTTTCAAAACATATTTTTTTTACTTGACTTACAATCAGAGCTCGCAAATAACAGTCAACACTTATTTCTAAAACAGAAATTAATGTTTTGTTCTGATCACTTTTATCGTTCTGTCAGCTAGATAACTGTTATTTTCTGACACTCTGAAAGTGTTGACTGTTTTTTGTCCATAATACCAGTTATTAACTGAATAGGAGCCATGCCATTGCCAAGTAAAGCCTGCCCATAGCATAATAATAAGGCCACCAAATCAATCTACGCTTACGACATGGAAACTACCGATCAATCGAGCGAATATCGGCAAAAGGTGGGCCGAGACCGAAAAAATCGCGTCAAATTCGCTCAAAAATCAAGGTCATGTTGACAGTTTTTTTGGATTATCGTGTTGTAGTTCATTATGAATTCCTTCCGACCGACCAAACTGTTAACAAGGAATATTTTTTGAGCGATATGCGTCGTTTGCGCGAAGCTATGCGTAAAAAGAGGCCAGAACTATGGGCTGACAACTCATGGTTCTTGCAACATGATAATGCGCCCTCTCATACTGCCCCTGTTCTATGTGTTCTAACTCGACCAAAATTGTCCCGCAGCTACTTTTTTCGCCTGATTTATCTTTGTGTGACTTCTGGCTATTTTCTAAGCTCAAAAGACCTCTCCGAGGACATCGCTTCGGGTCGATTGAGGAGATTCAATCAAAATCGCCAAATGCACATTTGGCGTCGTACAAAACTAATCGTAACTTATTCACTAATGAATATTTTAACGCATAATTTTGCACAGATGTTAATGATAGTAGTGCCAACCTAAAAGTACAAACATTTTTTCCAATTGGAATCCCAACATTTTTAAATTTAAAATTCCCGGTACTTTTTGCCCACAGTAGTATACAATAATTCTAAATTTTCACCGAAAGTATTAAAATTATCTATATAATATTTTACTAAGCAATAAAAATCGAAATAATGTAACGCAATCGAGCAAAAGTCTTTGCAAAGAGTGCTTTATATATCCGTGCAAAAAATATGTTTTTTTTTTATTTTTTTTTTTAATGGTCCTATTTTTTACTTTAACATTATTTGCTTTTCAATTTGTAAAAATTATTTGTTATAAGTTTTCACAAAATTTGAATAAAAATATATGAATCTACGAATGTTAAGTTAGATCATTACATTATTTTGTGTGGATAGTAGTTGATTTATGTTATATGTTATATGCTTTTGTCAGGGATTTAAACCGAAACGAATATCGGTTTCAGTTACGTTTCGGTTATGTTTGCATTTTAGGTTATCGGTTACGCAAAATCTTTGAATAAAGGTTTCGTAACGGTGAACCGGTTTTTGTACGTTTCGGTATAGTTTCGGTTCACAAAAAAAAATTTCTTTGAAAAAATAGAATTATATTTATAATATAATAATAACAATTAAATAGGCAAAAATAAAAATGAAAATCAAAAATAAAATACAAAACTAATAACAAAATATTAGAAATCGCAAACAAGACTTATGAGTCGGGAAAAATCGAAACAGTTCAAAATTTTTCGTTTAAAATTATTTTTAACTTGTTTTTTAAATATTTAAAATAAAAATTGAAAATAAAACATGCTTTTAAAATTGTAATCAAAAGTTGCAATCAAAAATACAACTTTTTTAAATTTTATTATATATGTATATGTATTTTATTTATAAAAAACCTAAATTAACCCTTATAAGTGAAACAGTTACTAAACGTTATTTTGGTAAACAGAGTTTCGGCTTTAAGGTTTTTCGGTCAAATGAAAATATGTTTTTTCGGTTACGGTTTCAGTTACGGTTTTAAATTTCAATCGGTTATTACCGGTTAAAGGTTACAGTTTCGGTTAGGGTTTTAATCCCTGGTTTATGTTATATGTAAGCTTATTAAAACCTTGCTAAAGAAAGAAAGCACGCATTTTGAAAATCCATACTCTCTATTCTTTTCCTAAGACGAAGAAATTATAGTAAAGGGAATTCTCTAAATTTAGTATTTAAAATTAAAAATTAAATAATTATTTAAAATAATTTCTTATTAATTTTGGTTTTAATTGCAATTCAATTCAAATTTCTGCGAGCTATAATGAGTGAGTGTCTACTGTACTTACGTAGAGATCCGGCACAGTGACCTTGGCATAGGAGCTGCCCTCAAAGTTGAGGGAGATGACGGGCGTGATGGGCTTCAGTTGGTTCATCAGGAAGTTGCGCAGACTGGCCTCGTCCTGGGAGTAATCCAGATTGGTTATCTGCAAGGTGACAGCGTCGCTGGTGTCGCTGCCTCCACTGGCATAAGCATGCCCAGAGTTGGATTCGCCGGCAGAGCTGCCATTGGTGTTGTTGTTGCCGCTGTTGTTGTTGCCGTTGCTGTTGTTGCCGTTGCTGTTGTTGCCGCTGCTGTTGCCACTGCTGTTGTTGTTGGTGGAGAGCGTGGACAACGTGGAGTTACCAGCACATGATACGGACACCAGACTGGGCGCCATGGTGTTGATCAACTCATTGGTGTATCCAAAGTCCGCAATGCTCGAGCTGCTGCTGGCAATACTCGCAGTAGGCGTGGCAGCGGCAACACTTGCCGCTGGCAGTGCTGTGGGCGTGGCCAGTGGCGCTGCCTGCTTATAGATGGGAGCAAACGATGCCTGATAACCGGGATACGAGACGGTCGCCTGCTGCAGAGATTGACCCATCAGCGGATGCCCATTGATGGTCGCCATGGCAGCAGCCGATGCACAAGCTCGATTATGATTATAGGGCATATAGCGATTGCGATTGTAGCAAGAGGCGCTGCCATTCGCATGTGCATATTGACACACCTCCAGGTGCGAGTGCATCCCTGCCGGACCACTGAACTTGTTGGGCACCAATCCTGGCGGCGGCATATAGCCAGGCAATCCATTGAAGTAACGCAATCCACCAGCATTGTTATTGAAGTCAGCACACAGCGCTGTGGGCGGCACAGCCGATGGATAAATTGGCCCTTGGGCTGCGGCATAATACGCAGCGGCTGCATGATCAACGCCTCCATCACAGGGCCAGCTGAAAGGGAGAGAAACCCAACAATCATGGCTCAAAAGCAGTTGAAACTGAGAGGAAACCAGTTAAACCAGAGGAACTTCAATTGGTTGTTAACACAATCTTTAAGTCCCTATTAATGCAGCTCTACTCTATGCTAACTTGATGAGTAATTGACTGGTGAAAATGCCGACTAAGTCACAGATGGACATGCAAATTCTACAAACGATCTTTACAACCCGAAATGTAAGAAACCAAATAAATATCCAATAAACTGAGTCGAGTCATAAGTTTAAAAATCTAGGTGAAAATTAATTTTTATTTATTTGTATGCTCAAAAAAAGTATGTAAAAATTAAATTTTATTTAATCAGTCTCAACAACATTTCCGAAACTACTTGTGAAAAGCTTTCGAATTATACTCTGAAAAATGCATAGTAAATTGTTATGTTGTTGCACTAGATTATTTCTGCGATCATTTACTATACAAATATATTTTATATTAAAGCATATTCAGATTCAGATTTTAATCGGTCTTTATTTCTCTTCATGTGAAATAAATATATGTATGTTCTTCATAACTAAAAGCTGTATGGTAACAATCTAGTACCGGTACTACTCTAAGCTCTAAGCTCTTAAAAAGAGGGCGATTTATAATGAATTTTGGTAAAAAAATTTTAGGGGGTCTCCTCTAGTTTTTTTAATGGAATTTTCAATATTTTAATGCTAAATGAGCTTTTGCATGGTTGCTTTGTGCATTTTGCATTAAAAACTAAATTTAAAAAAAGTAGCGGAGACCCCTAAACATTTTATCACCTAAATTCATTATAAATCGCCTTCTTTTTAATTTATATTTTGAGAGTAGTACCGCTACTAGACTGATATCCAAATATTTTTAAAGATTTTTTAAATTGTTTTTAATAATATAAATTGATGTCAAATTTAATTTACATAATACAAATTCGGATGCAAAAAAAATATTATGTAAAGGGCCTTTTTATGCGGAAACTCTCTTTTAAAAAAAAAATATTTATTTTATTAGGAGCATGATGATAAATTAAGGTAAAAAATTATTTTTTATTTTTCTTTTACGGTTAATTTTTTGATTTTTAAATGCAAAATTAACATTTTTATGTTGTTTTGTGCAAACCGCTATTTATTATTTTCTCTATATGTTTTAAGTTTTAAAATTTGTTTTAGCTATTTTAAAAAATTGCTTATAATATTTTTCAAATATACATGATAATGTAAAATTTCATTTCAATGTAAATAAAAAAATAAAATACAATTTTATTTATTTACTAAACAGTTTGCTGTAAACATGTTGACAAACAAAGTTTCTAAAATATTTTATAATAAGCTTATAGGCTTAAAGGGCCAATATAAATGCCATTTATAAGAACTAATGTAATAATAAAAAAAAGAATAGCAAGCAAGTCAGCTATGAGATATTTAAAAGGTGCAACTTTTTCTGTAGCTCAGTATTTATGCTCGATTTAATTCAGATTATTATTACTTATTTACAGGTAAGAATCTCACTCACCTGTACGAACGCTCGGTCATGTCGTGCTCTTTTATTGTTGGACTATGATTCTGCGATCTCAAAATTGTTTTTAGAATCGGTGCCTGGCACTTATTGAAGTCACTGTTGCGGTTTTGCTGGAATGTGAATAAAATAAAGGCCCAATAATTGAATTAATTGATTATTTTTATTAGTTTGCATTACAATTATGTATGTAGGTGTTGTTGTCTGAACTAATTTATATGACTGCAAATGCAAATGCTTTTAATTAACTAATCGTCTCGGACTGCAGATATCCATAGAGCTGTTAACATGAAACAATTTGCATTAGAACATCAATAAAAAATAATATGTGAAACTAGAATAAATTATTGGCTTCACACACACTAATTTACAATGGGAGATGGGGATAGACGAAGAGCGAGAGAGAGAGCGAATTGAGGGACAGACGGAGAGCGTAAAATAACTTCCCGAGAAATATTTAACTAATGCCGAATGCGACACTTTTCCATTGGGCTTTTGTTATGCACGGTTAACTGTAGATGAATACTTACAGTTAGATATACAGTGGGTCGAGACTAGCTGGTAATTGAATTGAATTGTAAAATACTTGTTGATTGATGGGATTTAGTTAGATTCAGTGACTTACAATCGTAAGTCTCTATAAACGACAGTGCAACTAGTTAGCAATATGTTAATTAAATACTTGGAAACGAATATTACAACCTCTGCACATACTTTTATATTGTAATAAAAAAAATGTTCAGCTATTAAGAACAAAATAAATAAATTACTTTTTTTCTGCAAAACTGCAATGTCATGATGAAATTTAAGTTTAATTTTCAATCGATAAAATATATTTACTAAGTAAAAACTGTTTTAAAAAAATTCCAAAAAATATTTTTTTACAACAGATTATAAATTGAACAAAATATAACTTTAAAGTAATAAGATTATTTTTGTTTAAAAGTCGAACTAATGATTAAATTTCGATTATTTTCGATTTTGTCCAATTATTTAATGATAACGATTACAAAAAATCAAAAATAATCTAAAATTATTGGAATTATTCAAAAATAGTCAGAAAAATTCAAATATAATCAAAAATACATTATCTTTTTGAGCATTCGGATTCTTTTGTATTTTTTCTGATTATTTCTGGTTATTTTTGATTTTTACTGATTATTTATGACTATTTAGTAAAAATCAAATTATTTAAAATTTTTACAATCAAGGCAGCCAAAATAATCAGAAAAAATCAAAAATAATCCGAAATAATCAAAAAAATTATTTTTTATTATTTTTGATTTTTTCTGATTATTTTTGAATAATTGTAATAATTTTAGATTATTTCTAATTTTTTAACTATATAATCACAAGTTTTTCAACAGTGAATTATATAGTCTCTACGATTATATCCAAAAATAATCTAATTGATTAGTAATTCTAATCGAAATTTAACAGGTATGGTTTTAACCTTATATTAATGAGAATAAAAACACTCATGTACTTGCAGAAAATCAATCGATCACTCAGGGAGCAATTACATCCCTATTTTACAAAATATTCATCAGTTTCTTTTAGTTTTGAAGCACTGTAACTTATGCAAATACTCACATGTGCAAATGGAAGGTCAAATCGGGTGATATTTCGTCACAATACAAAAATGATCACACTTAATTTCAGAACACAAGAGCAGCGATAGCAATCGAATTGTTTCGAATCGTATTAATAAATAAAATTATTAATTAAGCTTTTTTTTAAACAAATTGCGCGGCATGAAGCGAAATACTTAAACAAATACAAGTAAAATAAAGTCTCATTAAATGGATGTAGCTTAATGAAAAACGCGTAAATTTGAAATAAAAAGATATATTATGTATATTTAAAACAAGCAAGACTAAAGCCGCGTGATCCTTTGACCTTAAGCGACAGCGAAAAAAAACTTTAAATCAATAAAAAAAAAAACACTGAGAACAAATAAAATAATGTGGCTTCTGGATTTCTTGGTTTCTGTGTGCGTAACTCGAGGGCAACTGAGGTGCTTTGGCGCCAAGACTCGCTGGCTGGCATCGCATCACGTGTGTAGACTGGAAGTGTTACAATAGGGTTGTCAGGGGGGCGTAACAATGCGTGACCTTCCAGTTGCATCGCGGAGAGTGGCAAAAAACTGAGGATGCTGCCTTTTACTTTTTGCCTTTTGTGACTGTGACGCATGTGGAAACCACTCAGTGAACTTTTTATGCGGAAGTATTTTTACACTTTGTGGCTTCTTCTGCTTTTGAGTTTTGTGCTGACAGATCCTATCTGAGATCGGATCAGTTTTTAGCTCTCAATTCACAGCATGCTGTGCATTGCAATCCCTTCACTTTCCTGGCTATTTACGTTATTTGAGATCAACTCAACTGGGCTATGTACAAGTATTAATTACAGCATACTTGTACTCGAATGCCGCACTCGAATTACTTTAATTGAGGGTTTCGTTAAGAACTTCAGCTACTGGATTACTATGTTTTAAAATCGTAAGAAAACGTGGTCAATTCCATTTGCTTTGTTCACATGTGGGCGAGATATTTGTATTTAATTTATGTACATATATGTACATATGTATGTAGGGAATACATTCCATAGCAAATCAAAAAGTCATTTGAATACGTGTTAATGAACCCACTAACCGATAGTTAAGCTATATTAAATTAGAATATATTGACAGGTTTTGAAACAGATTAGCAACAAGCGTCAAATCAATAAAAAGAGGCGTGGTCTTATTTATATTGTGTTTATTTTCCTGAAAATTAACAACTAAAAAGGTTTTTGTAATAAAAAATCATTTGTTGTTTTTACATTTTATGGTTTTATTTATTTTGGGTAAGTGTAAATTTTATAACGACACATTTTTTATAAAAAGAAAATTTATTTTATGTAAATATGTTATTTGCACTAAATTAAAATTTTATTTAAACAAGTTGAGCCAATAAATAAAAATTTGAATATATTGACAGGTTCTGAAACAGATTAGCAACAAGCGTCAATCAATAAAAGAGGCGTGATCAAATTTATATTGTGTTTATTTTCTTGAAAAAGAGCTAGGAAAATCATTTGCTTTTACGTTTTATGGTTTTATTTATTTTGTGTGGAACAAAAATTTTATTTATAACGACACAGAAAATATTAATTATATAAATCTTTTATTTGTAGTAAATTATAATTTTAGTTTAACAAATTTAGCCCATAAACAACAATAATTGAGGACAATTGTGAAGAATTCTTTCATGCTACAATTTGTGTCTATCCAATTAAACATAATGTATTCAATATAAAAATGCTTCAACTATTTTTATATCGGGCTGTGCGTACAAATGGCATTTGTTTTATCAGACATTAGGGTCGTTGGGCAGCTGCTATGGGCATCCGTTCTACGGTCGTCTTATCAGCGCGGCTCAAGAAATCTTTAGAATTTTGGTACACCATCAGGGGTATTTAATTCTAGAAGAGCATTCAATTTCAATTAATCAATTAATCTAATAAATAATAAAGAAATAAAAAAAAAACACATTAGATTATAAAAATAATTAAAATTGTAGACTAGAATTTAAATTAATCTTAAAACTAAAACTAAATTTATTAATTGTGAATTGTTTAATGTTAATAATATTTTAAAACCGATGTTTGTAATAGTGACTAGTGCCTTAAATAATAAGCGTTAGATTGTAGCACTGCGAATCAAAATAAATAAATAAATAAAATAAAATAATAGTAGTTAATCTGTAATCCGAAAACTTTTTAGCTCAAGTTTATTTCCATAAAATTCAGCAACACTTAAACTATATTTTTACAGCTTAAAAAATTAAGAAAAATAGAGAAAATTAGTCAAAATAATATATGTATATAAATTTATTTTGTATAAAATCGAATCTTTTTAACTTAAATGTTGATCTTGAGCATATAATTTAACTAATTATAATCAACTATAACTTATTTTCACTATCAAAGACTTTTTTAAAACAATCTCTCTTATCATACAGGGTATTTCATTGGTCAACCTTACACTACTCTATTTGCGTATGCTTTGAGCTTCCACTGGAACAGTTAACAGTTGGTTCTTGAACATGCTCGGCAACTGTGGCAACTCTCTTCTGATCTCTGCTATCGCAATTTTCATTTGCTTTGCTTCTACTCCTCCGCCTTCGCCTCCACCGCCTTCTACTTCTCCATTTCCATCTCCTTATCCATCTATTTCTTCTCTATTCTTCCTCGACGCAACGCAACGCAGCGTTCAACGACTTATTCAGCTGGATATTTTATTTTGATTAAAGAACTTCGTTGCCACCCTCAAGTTAGTCCGTTAGTCCGTTAGTTAGTCGGTCTCGTTTAGTTCGCCACAGCGAAGGCAATAGAAAAGAGTTGCGTGTGTGTGTCCATGAGTGTGATTGTTCGTACATATGTGTATGTGCTAGTGAATAAAAAATAATAATAAAAAAGAAAAAAATATAATTAGATTGTTATGAGTAGTAAATGTATTTGACTCGTAAATAGGGTAAATTCAATTGTTATATTTAGTTCAGGGCTTCGGTTAATTGGGCCAACGACTTCAGGCTACAACAAACGGCATGACAAAGAAAACAAACCAAATGACAATAATTGTGCACCAAAGCTGATTACCAATATTAACAACAACTAGACTAAAACTTATTAAATTACAAAGACATTTTCATATTAGACTTATTTATTGGAGGTGACTGCAGTTCAATTGAATACACTTTTAAATTACCAAATAAAAGAGCTTTCAACTCTGTGTTTTTTTTTCAAGTGTGTCTCACTGTTACTCCCACTGTCTGTCTGTCTGTCTGCCATGTCGTATCAAGTGCTCATCAGTCACGATTCTGATAAGACATACAGTGTGCCAATAATGTCTTCACACAGCATAAATTTGTCAAAATTTCAAAGATGTTTTGATGCGGGGTTCTTATATTAATCTTTTATTCACTTAAATCCCGTTCCGATACAAAAATTTCTTTAACCCATTAAGTACCCATCGAATATTTTGAATTAAAAAAAAATTAAATTTTTAAACTTTTTACCTCGATTTAAAAAAAAAAATATTTTGATGTAGAAATTTTTTTTTTAAAATTGTAAAAGTGACTGCAAAAAAAAATTTCAAAAATTCCCTCGCTAGTATTTTTTTGATTTTTAAAATTGCTAAAAAGCCACATTTTGTATGAAAATAAGGAAAAAGGGGCTAAAATAGTAATTTTTAGAATTTTCAAAAAATTATAAAAAATACTAGCGATACTTTGCAGTCACTTTTAGAATTTTAGAATAAGATTTGATCAATTACTGTTAGTCCCTTAAGAGTGGAGATACAAAAAATAACAGCACTGTTAAAAAAAAAAAACAAAAAATTTAAGATTTTTTTAAAGAATTTTTCTGCATCAAAATATATTTTATTTTTAATCGAGGAATAATGTTGAAAAATTGACTTTTTTAAAAATTCAAAATTTTCGATGGCTACTTAATGGGTAAAAATAATTTTTGTATCATAAGATCGAAATTTAAGTGAATAAAAGATAAATATAAGAAACCATTTTTATTATACGCAAATTTGACAAATTTATGCTGTATGAAGACATTAGTGGCACACTGTATATATTGGAGGTGACTGCAGTTGAATTGAATACCCTTTTAAAAGGCAGTCTAAATTACCAAATAATAAATCTTTTAACCCTGTTTTTTTAAGTGTGTCTCACTGTTACTCCCACTGTATGTCTGTCTGTCTGTCTGTCTGCCGTTTCGTATCAAGTGCTCATCAGTCACGATTCTGATAAGACATATGACGTTCCAATTTGATGCTCGAAAAGTCTCTCTCGTTGTGCACATTGCAGATTATAAACAAATACACACATTAACATTAAATAAAAGCATTTTATAAAACATTTTCAATTATTTAAATTCATTCGATTGCTTACTGTTGTTAGCTTCAATGGTCGTTGTATTTATTTTTTTTTTTTTTGGTAATTTCCGTTTAGTTTGTGAAATATTCTCAGTTAACAACATTTACAAAATATATAAACATTGTGCATATTTTAATCAAAAGAAGATAATATGTTTACTATACCAAAAAGTGAGTATACGTTTTTATTTTTATTTATTTATGTTGTATAAAAGTCGAAAGCCCATAATCAATTGATTTATGTACAAAAACTTGTATGCAGATAAAATGCTAAATATATTTTTATTGTTCATAAACCTGACAAGGTTCCGCCTCATTGAATATCAACCAGCAAAGAAAACGTTATTGGTTTTAAATAATTTAAACATTTAACAGCTTAATATCGTGTTAATTAAAGATTATTTAATTTTACTATTACTTTTTTATATTTCTCATGAAGTGCAGCCCTATATTTACATTTTTTACTACTATCTGAATTAATTTATATAATGAAATATTGAGTGATTTTTTATGAATTATTTTATTCTTAAAGAAATGTCTTGGATATTTTCACATTTCTGTTACACGTGCTATTCCAGAATTGAAGATTGTTATCAGTGCATTGATCTCAGAACAATCTCAAACAGTCGGTTGGTTGTATAATGTGAATCAGTGTTGACCCAGTTGATCCCTGAAAATGAAACAAAATATTATAAACAATATCAATTCAAATTAAATGCAAAATAAACAACCTGTCTTGCATCCATCAAAGAAAAATCGCGTAAAGAAATTTACACTTGAAATAAATTAAATGATGTATTTGCAAATCATTATCTATTATTGTTTATGCAAAATCCTCTGGTCAGTTACCTCCGGAAGCTGTAATTATAGTGAATAAATTCCCAAAACCTCATCGTATGTAACTGATCTATGTCAATATTGTGTTGACTCGCTAAAAAAAACAAAAGTCAACCGCAACGATTTAATTATATAATTAACATATTTGATTTTCATATTAATATGGTGATAACTAAGAGTTCTAAATGGACTTTCGAGTGGATCATAAAATAGGGAAACCCATGGAACTGAACTTTAAATGTTTATACTTAGTTGCAAATGCTAATTTCTACAACAACTTGTTTCAATGATCTCATATCTAAAATCTATTAAAACATTGTGCAAAAGAAACTACACAAATTTTATGGAACTTGATAAATGTTTATTTATGATCAAAGAATTTTTTACAACTCCTACCTGACCTTGTAGATTCTAATAGTTATTATTTGTACTATCTAAATATTTCTAAACATTGATTTATCTAACATTATTTACTTGGTTCAATGACTCTAACAATTATTTATATTTATTGGTGGGCCTATATACAATTTATAGTATATAATGTCACACTTCGTCACGCTAATTAAATGGCTTAATTAATTTGCTTAACTAAATGTGTCAAATGTTTAGGAGCAGGGGCCATATAATTAGAGGTGGCTTATATAGTTTATGGCTATTTTAATAGGCCCACAACAGCTAAATGTCTTCATTATGCTCAACTTTTTTGTTTTCATCACGTAATTACTTATGTATAAATTAAGTTTTGATTAGTTATGGGCTTTTAATCGCTCGTAAATTGCATGTTTGGTATTAAATATTTTGATTGTAGTCATAATTGATTAAATATGTAAGCAAGTATGCTCGGTACTTGATCTTGAACTTGAACTTGGGCGGTGTAGAAACACACTCATAAATGTGAATAATACTAATACCCCGACAGGGACTTGTCGTACAACTTTGTGTTGTACACATAAATTATTCGACGACATCGATGATAAAATGTGTTACAAGGTTTCAAAGTTCCACTGTTCGTCTGGCACACACTTGTACTTTTCCAGTTCCTCTTTAAACATAAGTGTAGATATCACTTCTATGCTTTGAAGACATGAAAATAATGCGCAACTTCGTACCTCTAAAGAAATCATTAGCATCAATTTTAGTTTGCTCCATGATAAAAAAATAAGAGTTATTTGCTGATTTTTATAAAAAACATTATTTTTAATTATTAAAATTATTTTATATGATAAAAATTAAAAACAATTGTTATATTATATTTCAATTTTTATATGAAAATGTAACCCTTATTTCCAATTTTTATTAGTATAAAAATTGACACATAACTCTTCTTTGTCAATTTTTATTATAATGTTTTATATGTGTCAATTTTTAAAATAAAAACTGGAAAAATGCGTTAGGAGTAAAAAAAGTAAAAGTTGAAAAAAAAAATAATTGTTTTTAATTTGTATCATTTAAATTAATTTTGATAATTAAAAATAATATTTTTTAAAAAAATTGCAAAAAAAAGTTTATCTTGTTTTCGAATTTGGCGTTCAAAAATAACATATGTCTGTTTTTCCCGCTCTTCTAGTACGCTTTTTTGTGCTTCAATTTTTTTTAAACTCAACTATTATGTTATTTGCAGTCCCTGATTTATTCTGAAAATTTCTATGCTATCCAATAATAAATACAGAAGGTATTCAAGTAGCTTTTTAAGAGGCGAAACAGAGGCGCCATCTAGCGGAGGGTAGGTTGCAAGGTATGCGTATATAAATATGTTTCTGAAAACTGTACACAGGGTATCTCGTAGTCTTTCTGGCCGTTGACACACATTAAATCCAGAAATAAATTTAAAAAAACCAGAAGTTCCCTCCCGTTTCCCGATTGTCATGCACATACTGAAAATAATTCGCGAACCGTTGATGATTTTGTGCCAATTCACGATTAGCTGCCGAATTCGAATTTAAAAAGGAAAAAAAAGAACATTTTTGCGTCGTTAAATTTATTCTTTTTTTGGCTGTTGTCGTCGAGGGTTTCTAATCATGAGAATGTTGTTACGAAGTCGCAGAGAGCTGAATGAACGGGAAAAACGAAGCACAATTATCGTGATTCGTCACTGAGAGAAATCTCTATAAATATGATAAGTACTAAAAGTTATTGATCGGGAAGTCGTCGTCAGCTGTGTTCGAACTTTGGACTCGATATTTATACTCGTTGTTCTTTGATTCCCCAAATTGCAAGACAGATCATTAGTGCCAGTCCAAATTGGGCTTTATCAAGCTAAAACCTTTTCAAGGTGAAGTCTTGAAAACGAAATTATTTATATGTGATAGTTTTTATATTTATGAATCATTAATCTTTTAGGCATTGCATGCAGAATCCTTATATCATTTATCTTTTGCCAGATATCTGTAGACAATTTACACAATATTACTTGTGTTTTTGAATGTATTCAGAATGATTTCACAATCGATTAAGCTTTTAGTCGTAAATAATAAATATGCTTTTCGGGAGTGCTCTTTTATAAAGTACCCTGTGCTCAGCTCAGAGTTGTCTGAAACTCAATTTGAAGACATTTAAATAAACACTTAATCAAAAAATTGTTTTTGACAAGTTCAATAAAATTAACATATTTTCTTTTGAAAATGAAACTTTATTTTGAACTATGTTAATGTTATTGTTATATTTTTATTTACTTTTCGTTATTAAAAAATCAATATGTGAATTTTAAAGGTTATCAAAATATTTTTATATCAACTCTGTGAATTATGTCCGACCATTAAAAATTAGTAAGCCAATAAGTCAAAATTGCCTCTTACAGATACAAATGTATCTGAGAGCCATTGAAAGAAATCGCTGAGTCAAAAAGACAGTCCAAAAAGCGTATGACGACAAGGCGTTGTTGGAGGCCCGACCAGAGTCCAATCCCAACGAATACAAATACAAATAACAAGTTTCATATGCGAATATTGTGAAATTCCACATTGTAATTTGTTATTGTTGTTTATTGTTGCTCATTTATAATTAAGATTTGTGTTAAATATGCATAAATATATGCTTAAATTTAAATATTATTAATTTGTTTGTTACTATTGATGATTGTGTTTATTTTATGTGTCTGTCTTGATATCATATTCTTTCTTTCGCACCGGCATGACTCGACAGATTTGAAGACGATGACTGTAAACTGATCTCAGGTAAAACAATTAAGATACTTGCACAATTGCAGACTGGGGACGGACATGTGTTCGACATCGAATTGAAGGTTACCTGAGAGCGCACGTGAGATCAGGCTGATTAATAATTACCTCTATTTAATGCCATAATAAATATAAATCAATTTAGATACATATGTATCTTTGTAACTATGCGTTACGCATAAGCTCAGCTTTGATTAGTCGGAAAACCGGAAAACAATTCAACTTGAAGAGAAATCACCGACTTACGACAATATCGTGGCATTTTTAATTACCCGACTGTACTTGAAAGAAAACTCAAGAATCGACACTGAAACTAACATTAATCGATAATTGTATTTTACAAACAGATACAGATAGATAATAAGTGATTATTCGCGTTCATTATTAGCAGCTCGTGTATCCCTCATGTCAGTGATCTAACTAAATAAGTATAAGTGTTATCAATTACATATTTGGAGATGGCATTTATGCCTTCTCATTCGACAAATTTGCATGCCATCTAACTAAGTATTCTAGTATAAAGTAGCCAGGTTCATTTCAATGCTCGAAGTTCGCAATTTTATATTGACAGATCGGTTAATTTATCTTAATCATCAGCATTGATGGCCAGTCGATTCACTGCCTACCTGTTGCCAGAGCAACTGGAACGATTGCAAACAAGTTCTCCAATATGAGTAAAGTCTTTGGCCAGCATCTCGTATCTGAGTTCAGACTAATAAAAAAGATGATTTCACGTAATAATAGTGAATCAGCAATGCATTGCAATTTCATAAGTATATCCTAAAGATATCCATAACTGGAATATTTAAATTTAGATTTTTTAACTGTTCACCGATCTAATTTTGGATTTATTTAATTTAACTATGAAATTTTTTTGGAGATAAAAAGATTAAAATATTATTCATTTAAATTATTATTATGATACATATTGAGGTGATTTTAAAATATGATAATATTGAAGATGAAACTATTGATCCCAAAAATATTTAGATACTTTTTCAAGTTTGTTGTTACTTAACCAAAATTAACATTGCGCAAAAAGGTCCCGATTCTTCTTACCTAATAAAAGTTAATATTTTGCGCAGTGTCGATTGCAAAACTTTTTTTTAAGAATAATTTTTAAATTTATTTTTAACAAGCATTTAAATAATTTATAAACATAATTTAATAAAGCTCTTCCCAAAATGGGATATCAGAAATTTTGGAGCATGGAAATGTTTTTGTTAGAGGTTTGTTTTTAGATTTGGTTTTCTTTAATTTAACTGTAAATTATTTTTGGAGAATATCTTTACAAAAAATAAAATATTATATTTTTAATTTATTGTAATAATATGTACATCTTAAGTTAATTGAAAAAATCGCTAATATATGAATCAAAATCATAAAATTAGGAATTGTAACGATTAAAATTTGTATGAAAAAAATAGATAAGAGTTATTTATTAATTTTTATGAAAAAAATTTAAAAGTATCTTTTATTTTTAGTTTTATAATAAAAATTGAAAATAAAACTTATGAAATTTAAAAAAAATAAAAGTTAAAAATATTTTTAAAGCATAAAAATTGGATATAAAAATGTATTCTGTTATGTCCCTATTATTTTTTTAGTATTCGATATTTGCGATCCCTGATTAAAACTATAGAACGCAAAAAAATTTAGACATGAAGTACAATAAATTTGTTGTTACTTAACCCAAATTTGTTGTGGTGCTATTTATAATGTTTTGTTTTGGATTAAAGTCTTCCATTTCTTTGTTTGTTTTTGTTATTTTGTAGATTTTGTGTCCCATTTAAATTGTACTTGTCCGCTTAACACTTTCAAATGAACAATTGAACTTTTGTATAATAATGTGACCAAATTAAATGGAATTTTATGTTGGTTTTCGAACTAATTCGATGGCAACTATTGATTAAATGCCAAAATTCAATGTGACCAAATTAAATGGCATTTTATTTTCGATTTTGGAACTAATTTCGATGGCAACTATTGATTAAATGCCAAAGTCTTCTTTTAAATCAATTAAACATGAGCCGATAATCGTGAGCTCGAAAGTAATTTGGGTAATGTGGTTAAAGTACAACTTTATCTATTGTTTCTGCTACCCAATGACGTCAGAGCAATAGTACGTATAATAATAATATTGTTAATGATACGATCGATAATAACTTCTGACCCAAGAGCTGAACCCTTCAGATGATGCAGTTGCAATTGCATTCCGAGTTGAGAAACGTGGCTAATGCAATTAGTAATTAATCAAAGTGAAACTCAAACCCCTATGATTACCAAGTGCGAATTAGCCAGTAAAGTGAGCTAATTATAGTTGGATTGAAATGGACAGATCCGTTACTAGTCTGGCCAATTAACGATCTGAGAACGGGGAACTTGGGATCTCTGATCTCAAATTAACCGATGTTATACGAACAAAACAATTAACGCCAATTCCTATCAATAACACATTACATTTCATTTAACTTCAACTGTTTGGCTTGCAATAACAATAACAACTGCGTTAATGGTTAGATATTAGCTTGACTTCAACTGTCCTGGGCAAATTGCCAAGTCCATTTATTAACAATAACTATAAATAATTCCGGGAAATATCTTGCTAACCAATTATTTTAAATTATAATGAGAACATCACATTTGCATTGTGTCTGTCATTTAAACTTTGGATTTTTAGCAACTTTACAGTGTGATCATAAAAAATATTAAGAGCTGACATAATATTTGACAGACGTAATATTTAAATAATATTTTAATAAATTTAATTTTGAGAGAATTTTGATTTAAGTCAGGAACTAAGCCCGTAACCGGTAACCGTAATTAACCGATTGATATTGGTAGCCGTAACTGAAACGTAACGTAATTGATACAAACCGAAATTATTCCAAGCGAAATAACCGTTAAGAAACCGATTCGTGCATGACTGCTAATTTTGGTTCGGTCAAGGATAAAATTTTATTAATCGTGTCGTTTTCAAAGATTTAATTTAATTTTAACTTCTACCATTATTGATTTATATACCCCAGAGAAATAAGTATTTGTGGATGAAGCTATTCAAAAAAAATATACTTTTAACATAAAAGATTTTATGCAGTTTTCTTAAAATAATCTTATCATTTAATTTCCGTTTGAATGACACAAAAATTTCACTAACCCATTAAGTACCCATGGAAAATGTAGAATCTTTTTTAAAAGTGTTTTTTTCTACTTTTTTCCTCGATTATTTACAAAAAATATTTTGATGCAAACAATTTTTCAAACAATTCTAAGAGTAACTGCAAAAAAAAAAATTTAAAAATATTTTTGATAGTATTTTTTACGATTTTTTGAAAATTGCTAAAATGACACTTTTTTTTGAAAATGAGGAAAAGGGGTTAAAATAGTCTTTTTGAGGATTTTGAAAAAAATTTTTGTAGTTACTCTTAGAATTTATTGAAGAATTTTTTGCATCAAAATAATTGTTGTAAAAAATCGAGGAAAAAAGTAGAAAAAACACTTTTACAAAAAATTCTAAATTTTCCATGGGTACTTAATGGGTTAAAAAATTTTTGTGTCACTCAAACGAAAATTAAATGATAAGACTATTTTAAGAAATCTGCAACAAATCTTTTGTGTTAAAAGTATATTTTTTTGGATAACAACATCCACATTTACTTATTTCACTGGGTGTATCAATCTCATTAAAAAAGATCTAATTTTTTTAAATTTTTTAATATTTGTTTTGAAGTTTACATATCTTTAACATTTGTTTTTTAAACCAACTACAGGGTACTTGCTAATCGGGCAAGCTAATATTATTCCTCTCGTGACACCCACAAATCGTTTCACACAATATGTTGTTAATTTATTGATAGTTTTGTTTGGGCTTTTGTGCTCAGTGTTCTGCGATGTCAAAGAGCGAGTTCAGTAGCCTTTCGGCAAGGTCATCTGCCTAAAGTCAGCGGACAATGAAAATGAATTGACATCTCTTTTGGGATAGAGATTAACAAATTTGGCATTTTGCTATCGTTGTTTTTGTTGCCAATGAGTCAAAGATTAACGGCAAAAGATTTGTCAATGCGGAAATTGATTAAGGCATCCCCTACACTCGGAATCATTTATTTATAACAATTATTTAAAATAAAAATGGCAGCAAATATTCAATATTCATGAATAACAACAATTTAATTATAGACAGCGAATTGCAACGTCCAGTTCAATGACACAATTTGTCATGAAATGCAACAAAATAAAAACCGCTATGTTTACAGTTACCTTAATTGGCTGACATTCTATATTAAAAAAAATATATTTTCTCAATACACTTATTTAAAAAAAAATTGGCAGAAGAAATCGAATGGTGATTAGTTGAATTTAGAGGTTAAAAACTTCTCTGTACTTTGTTCCCCACAATATATTTAATGACTTGTAAATTACATAAAGCTAATTAATTATAATTAATTAATAGATAGGTATATATGCCGTATTTAAGTAGTCATTAATGTATGTATATTTTATAATCTAAGCTCATCACAATAAGTACTTAACATAAATTGTCTAAGCCTAAATTCAATTAACTTTATGAATAATATTTTATTTACTTTTTTTAATGAGTATAATTTGAATTTAATATATTTAAATTTGTAAGTCTTTAAACTAAGTTTAAAGCTCAAATGATCAGGCAATTTATTTTAAATAAATTAAACTTAAGCACTTTTCTAATTAAATACCCAAAGACTGAAAAATAAGTTTAAAATCTATCGGTTAAAAATGAATTGAATTTTATTTATTTGTTTTCCAACAATTTTTCCCATTGTGAAATGAAAATTTAAATTAGGATTTCTAATCACAACCGCCAATCAACCAATCAATCAACAAATTATTGCACGAAGTTAGAAATTAATTAACTTAGAACGTTTTAAAATTATGCAACGGTATAGTTGGATAACTAATTAAATATTATTAAATATTATTATAGGATACTTGGTTATTTTAGAGAACTTTTCATAAGTCACAGTTTCTCAGTCACCCAACAATACTAATGTGTCTAAATTATATGCGATTATAAATCTGCTGCTGTTGTCAAATGCAATTTTTTAGTCAATAGATTGAGAACCTGATTCAAATAATGGCTATATTTATTATTAAGTATTGGCCAAAACAGGAAGTGTCGCTTGGCTTGTAGCAAGTAGCGAGTCGGCCCGTTTATCAGCTGTGTGGTAATTGATTAGCAAACCCTCAAGCAACAGGGAACAGACAACATGCACAACATACACTGTCGAGCCCCCTCAATCAAAATTACTCGTAATATTGCAAACATGCTTCTAAATAGTTGCCACTTAAGTATTTGCCAAGACTCTACATAGAAATGGGCGGTATTCAAAATTCAATCGAGAAATTTCTAAACACACACAAAAAAACCGACAACTGAACTTTATTTTAACGCAAAAGAAAACGTCTTGACGCTTGCATGCAAAACTGAAGGTGATTGGGTTTTTTTGTTGCTGTTATTGTTATTGTTTGTTATTTTTATTTATATTTTTTGTCTCAAGACAACGCAGAACAGAAACCGACAACAATTTGTCGGCGTTTCGTCTACGTCGATTGTAGAAAACAACAATTCAAGTAACTGGCAATAAACTGGATTCAAATTGCGTATTTACACCAACACTAGCGCGTTAAATCAATTTATGTAAAATGCTCAAAAGTTTTCCATGATTTTGTTCGGTTGTAACTGTGTATTTTGGCTGTTTGTACCACGCGTCGTATGAGTAATGTCTGCTACTGAAGTAGCCGCGTTTACGATTCAAATAGCGAGTGGTATTTCCCCAAAATGCGATGCGTCGTATGCCAAACGGGTTTGTAACCTTTTTTTTGGCCAACAAACTAAGCTTGGCTAAGAGCAAACAGCGCCGAGTGAGCGCACAGAAGTAGAAGAAAGAGAGGCAAAGACTGACTGTAAAGACCGGCTCAAAACAAAGCAAACAGCAAACAGCTGAGCGCGTCTAAGCACAACGTAAGCTAATAACGTAACGTAGCGTAACGTAACGTAAGAGTGCGAGAGCGAGCCCTAGACAGAGAGCGAGAGCGAGAGACTTGACGGACAGGTAAACGATCTCGCACTTGGCGCGTACTGTGTGAAAATTGAAAGCCGTAAACTTTACCTGGTGCGACTGTCGCACGTCCGGGTTTTCATTCATAAGCGAGCAACGCCAGCGAACGGACGCAAACGCGCTTGGGCCAACCAACAAGCTAGATTAAAAAAATAACATACATATAAAGATACAGATACAGATTTAAGATACAACAAAATACATGAACTCGAATACATATTCTATACATCTAGTGATTTAATTGATTTGAAAAAAAAGGAGCTGCCGCAGCGAAAGCATAAGAATAACAACGTTTTCAAGTGCCGCAGATAAAGAAGCATAAACAAGTGCGTTTGAAGTGATTAGATACTTTCTGTAACTGAAAGATACAAATGCAATTATGAAGGACTTTGGCAAAATGTTTGGAAGTCGCTACAGTGCCGTTTGTGTTAGCGATGAGGAGGCCGGCCTGAATGCCAATCAGACGGAGCAAATCAATTCCGATGGAGTGGGAGTGGGAGCTGGAGAAGGATCTCCAACAACAGCAGCAGCCGTATCCTTGCCAGAGCCGGATCCTGCCACAAACTCAGCGTCACTGGCGGCGCTTCAGCGCGCCCAGCGTCGCAAGAGTCTCAAGGCAAATCGTTCCATGAAGCCCATGGATATTTTGGGCACCTTCTTCAACGAACAGCGACATGGCAAACACAATGCGCGCTCGCCCACACGTAAGTGCAAAAAACAAAATAAAAATTAAAAGTGCTTAAATTATTATCAGCTTAAAGTGTCTGCAGTTTATACTATGTGTGTGTATTTTTGAGCTCTTCTCGAATATTCGGCATAAGATCCAAAAAATTAATTCATTAATCATTGATCAATTATGGCCCAAACACAAAAAAAACGCAGCTTCGTTTGCTTTGCATTGCTTTGCATTAATTATGAACATTTTGGTGGAGTGTGTGTTTTGTCGCGTTTTAAAACGCCACGCGGAACAAACAGTGTCGCTGTTTAGCATAGCACTTTATGTTGTGTTGTTGGCTTTTTTTTATTCATTGGTTGATTGGCCAACTCTTTGACACTGACACAGTTTATCTTCTCGAACTCTCTGTCAACGTTAAAGAAACCAAACAATCAAATCACAAAAATTAAACCATAGAATGCACACAAAACGCGACTTTGTCGCACGCGATTTTGTCAGTTGATAACCCTGAACTTGACCATATGTTCACCATATAAGCTCAACGACCAAGTTTGTGCATTGTGTGTTTTCCTTTAACGCATTTTGGAGCATTGTATTTCCCAGACGCTTTGTATTGTTTCGCGCGTTTTAAAACGCTCGCTTTTACGGCTGCATTTTTTGGGGCTTGTGTTGCACATGTTTTTAGAGCTCAGTGCTGTGACCTCTACAAAACTATGTAGTTGCTGCCGCATCACCTTCATTAACACCCCGATCAGACCATATATACATGTTTAGACGAATTACGTTGAAATACAACGAAAAACTCGCGCGCGAGTTTCTTTCAAAAGTCAAGAACAACACGAATTTCGCGCATTTTTGCACAGCGTTTATTTACACAGCAAATCAAACGAAAAGAGAACTGAAGAAAATCCAAAAAGTGTTCAAAAAGCTTCACCAAAACAACATAAATAAGAATAATAGTAAATAAATTCTATAAAGAATAATAAATAAATGAAAAAACCAATAATAAATATACAAAAAATAATCGATTGCAATTAGCTGGATTTTTGTGAATATTTACTTCCTCATAAATGTTGTTCAATAAAATTATAAACAATAAACAAAAAAAAAAACTATAAATAAAAATAATTTAATAAAATAAACAATAAACATAAATTGATTTTGGAAATATGAGCTTATAGATTGATTGGACAGAGGCAGTTTAATGACTTGGCTTAAAACTTAATAAAAAGAAATAGATGATTTAGTGAATGAATTTTTTCAGGCCGAGAATTAGATACCCTGCCATTTTTGATTAAGCAAAAATTTGTTGACTGTTATAGTTTTCAAAAATATTAGAATACATTTTAATATTCTGAATAATTATCAACCAGTTATTGCATAACATTAATTACAAAAAATGTACTATACATTTGATCGTATTATACTTGTACTTTTAAGTGTATCGATTAATCAGTGGCTTATAAATATTTTGTTTGCTTAGAGCAAGTCACTAATTAAACAGGTCGAATTATGGCATCGTGTTAGACTGTGAATTAATAAACTGTCGCCTTTTTATAAGGTGAAAGCGTTTTTTTTTTTAAATGCTTTTCAATTATTTAGTTACAGTTGATTTTCTAATTGGAGCCACGAGCAGTGTATAAATCAATTAGATAATAATTAAACTATTCGGCGAATCATTTCAGAATTGAAGCAGTTGATTTATTTATGATCTTATCATAAATCAATCTAAGCAAAAAAAATATCAAAATCATTAAGAATTCATAACGTTATTTAAAGTCTAATAAAAACTTACACGTGCGCACAAATAAAGTGTCGAAAATATATTTACATAAATATACTTGTGATAAGTATATTTTTAGCGTAATGAAATAAAAAAAACTCGTTGCTCGATATGCAATTAATTAATATGTCACATATGTAGTAGAAGTTTAGTTATATACATATGTGTTTGAAGTAAATTAAATGTATATTTTTTTGGCAACTGGCAAACTGGCAAAACCAGGCGAGTTTCATTGTCAAAAGAATTAGCAAATCGATTGTTGCATATGATGTTATTGATTAGAAGCCAAAAACTTAACGCCCAACATCGTCTTCAAAAGCTGAACAAGTTTCGCACTCTGCTCGAATTAATTGATCCCAAAAAAAAACTACAATAAATATTCACATTGAATACATATAAATAATTACAATAAAAGTGCCTGTTCATGGTCAAACAGGATTGCGAACGTTTATGTATTTTTATTATACTTACTATATATTTTTAGCGTATCGCGTGTTGTCTTTTTGTTGGCTGATTTTATTTTTGTCTTCTTTTTTTTGTATTTTTGCAATAATTATTTATGCAAAAAAGCGGTTCAAAAGAATTTGATATTTCGCATCGTCGCATCGTCAGCTTCATCATTTATTTAGAATGTCCGAATCTAAACCTCTCTAGCTGGGAGGTTTGATTATTGTAAGCCAGCTAAGTCAGCTTAGCTTAAGTGCCAAAACAAGTTTAAGGCATAAATAACCATTTCATAAATGATCCGAAAAACACATAATCATTCTCTGACGTTTTTTTAATTTAACGAAATTGATATATAAATATAAACTGCTTATTATCAAAGTTTTTTTGAATTCTTTCTAATCAACAGCAAATTAACTTTGGCAATATATAATATTTTAATGCTCGTAATGCCCCTTGCAACATGAGGCCAGACAAAGTGGGCGTAATTTTCTTTTTTAGGCAATTTCTGCTAAATAATAATAAATAAGAAATAACAAAAACAACAACAACAACATCGGCAAATAAAACTCATTAAAAATGTTTGCTTGCAGTTATTGCCCAGCTGCAGTTGTTGCTGCCGTTGTTGGCAACATGTTGCTGCAACTTGCCGTAATGTTGCAACCATCTTGCAGTATAATTGCTTCGCCTGTCGTCGCCCCATCACATAATCAATTTGCGTCAGCTTTGTTTACACTTGTCAGCCACCGCCAAATGGTTCAATAGAAGCTCTTCGCATAATTTTCATAGTTTCAGTCTTTCAGGTAAATCCCCTCAAAAAATACTAAACGAAAGTTGCTAAATCATTGAGAGCAAATAAATAACGCCTAATGCTAAATGGCGCAATGATTCATGCCCATAAGCACAGCACATCCAACAGCTGTTCACTGTTTGTTTTGGCCAAGCGATCAAGTGAAAACAGCAAGTGGAATTGCCAAATTCGCCAGCTAAGCCATAAAATAAATGGGGTTAATAAAACGACAAGTAACTGGGCACTTGCTGTGGGAATGTGTCTGCAAAAGGTAATAAGTATAAAAATATCTAAAGATTACAAATTATTTGTGATATAAATAATTTAAGAGACAGCATAAAAGATGAAAAAATTAAAAAAAATTATATAAATTCTTGATCAACATTAAAAGCTGTGATAATAAAATTAAAATAACTATTTTGATGAATTAAAAATAAATCACATAAATTTGTTTTCTGTTTGACTAACTGTGTATAAAGTTAGATACAGTTAGGTAGATTCCTATTTACCAAATGCAAATAAAATGTATATTAAAAGAATATATTTTTTAAAGTACGTAAAGTATCATTACTGCTCATAGGGTATTTCAAAGTTGTGTATTCTTACACCTTTGTAAATGAAATTCAAAATTGGTCAGTCACCTCTTGAAACAAATAAAACTAACCTAAACCAAAACTCTTATGACGTCATAGATCAAGATCAGGTTCTGTATGCTGACATCGCAATTGTTGGCTTGATTATTAATCAATATGCCTTTGGGCTCAACTAATGATTATATCAAATTATTGAAATAAACCTGCCCTACAGGCTAACCGACCGGCGATTGATAGTTAGAAAGATAATCTTAATTGAAAATCTAAATAAACTTTGATTACAAACAAAAGGTGCAACTGGGAGTATTGATTGAAAACCCGCCCCCATTTTTGCCAGATTGTCAAAATGACGCAACAATTGTTGCTATTGCAATTAAAATCTGATCTTGAAAGAATCTTGTTTATTTTTCTCAATTAAAAGCAAAATTTATTTTGATATGCAAACAAAAGATTTAAGACACGAACTTGACAGCCGTTGACAATATTGTTGTCGGTCTATCGCTTTCGTTGTTGCTGCTGTTGTTGTTGTTGTTGTACGCGTGCGTTGCGTGCTCCAACTGCGAATTAGTGGCACATTCCCACGAATTCTTGGACACTTCAATGTGGGTGGCAGGCGCACCAAACGAACGTGCCGCACATAATCCAATCATCGCATACAATTCTATATAAACAAAATATCAAAAATATATTTTTGGCAAAACAAACAAAGCAATTAAACATTTGCATTTCAGAATTTAAAATAACAAGAAGAAGAAATCAAGATTTCATATAGATTTAAATATAGACAAACGCTCTTTGTTCATAAATTTGTCGTTTGCACCTAACCACTAAATTTTTAAACCTGCAGTGCATACGAAACGATTGATTAAAAACAATCGAAAATTATCAAGAAATATATAAAAAATATACAATAGTCAATCAGCTTGCAATTAGAACTTTTAATACACTAACTGAAACTATATATATTTATTTGAAAAAGAAAATACAAATATTACTAGTTAGTTTTGATTTAAGTCAAGTAATATTTGATTTATTTCTTAAAAAACTATTGATAAATACATTTTTTTTTAACATTATTAATATTAATTAATATTTGCAAAAAATAAATAATACTATTACTAGTTAGTTCTGATTTAAGTCAAGTTATATTTGATTTATTTCTCAAGAACTATTGATAAATAAATTGTTTTTTAATATTATTAGTATTAATTAATATTTGCAAAATAAAAATAAAAATATTACCAGTTAGTTCTGATTTACATCAAGTAATATTTGATTTATTTCTCATAAAAGTATTGATAAATAAATTGTTTTTTAATATTATTAATGTTAATTAATATTTGAAAAAAAAAACACAAATACTATTAGTTAGTTCTGATTTAATTCAAGTAATATTTGATTTATTTCCCAAAAAACTATTGTTAAATAAATTGTTTTTTTAAAGATAGCCAAGTCATTTATGCCCCACGTAAGCGTATTGAAAGCAATTAATAATTGCTTGAGCTTGAAATGAAATGAAAGTAGCCGAGGGTACATCGGACCCTTGACAATTTAACGACATTCAGTTTGGCTTTGACTTTGCAACGATCACATCAAATAGATTTAATATCAAACAAACCGTAAGAATTGAAATAGAATTGTGTTGTTTGTTGTTATCATGACGGTGGTGCGTCGACGTTTGCGGCGTCAGTCGCTTAAGGACTTTAAGGACTTTCTGGGCGCACTCTACGCGCATCGCCGTTTCTCGCTCGAGAAGCTGCGACACTTGCAGCAGTTGCAAGATCGCCGGCAAGTCATGTGTAAGCCAATTAATTAGAAACCAGCTAATACGATAAGTCGACACTTGAGTCTAGACAGTTCATGCGCAAGATTTTATAGTTCACGTTTCTATAAATATATATATACATATATGCGTTCGCCATGCTCATTAAAACAAAAAAAAAGAGTGCCATAAAAGTTGGCAACATGTGGGGACATTCCAATTGGTTGATGCAGCTGCTCAGTTACAGTTGAAAGGAAAATTCCCTGCAAACTGGTTGCACAACAGGATTTGAAGTTGGCAACACAAGCGACAAAAGACACAAGACAGAAGAAGATACAAAGAACAAGTTCAATGTCAGCATGTGATGAACACAAAAGCACGAGACAATAAAAAAAATAATATGGCTAAAAGAATACAGAAAACAAGGTCGCAACGAAGTCGATATGCGCTATGCGGTTGAATCTTAACACTCAAGCTCAAGATCAAGATCATGATCAGCTCAACGGTTAACGGTTTGCGTTAATTATCACTAACATTATCATCGTCATCGATATTATCAGCAAATATCTTCATCTGATATTTTAAAATGCCTCGTTGTTGAGTAATAACCGGTGCAATTTTGTCAATAGATTTGTTAGTTACATATTTAAAGATATATTCTTACATATATTTGATTGGTGTCTGGCTTTTCATTTGCTGTTTGTTTTTTAATTATTATGGAAAATGCGGTAACTTAATGAGTGTTATTAAATGCTGAAAATCAATTGATAGATGCTGAATATTTATTTCATATATAGTATAGCAATGTCAAGTGAATTGTAGAGTATGGAAACTGTTTTATAAATGTGATATTTGTATTTAATATCAGAGAAAACAATTTGTCTCTCTACTTCACTCTGTATAGAAGCTATAGAAAATAACTATGCTATATATATATAAAAAAAAATCCTGTAGCCGAAAAAAAAAAAAAATTAAAAATTACTATACATAATTTTAATGTATTTATAATTTATCCACATATTTTACTTCCTTCTTTCTTCAACTCTTGCTGTATTTTTCGTTCCCTTTTTACTGACTCTTAAAAGTATATAAAGTATCTAAAGAAAATTGTAGGGTATTGAAACAATGAGTAAGCCTTTAAATTTGTATGTATTTTTTTTTGTATTTAATTCTCTCTCACTGTTACATCAAATACGAGTAGGACTCTGCATTCACGTCACTTTCCATGAGTTGGCCATACACAATCCCCATTAAACCACTTTTGCCTTTGGCGCATTTCAATAGTTAACCCATTAAAAGCCAAACAAGTCACTGGCATTCACAGTGATCCAAAGTTTTGCGCTATTCCTTGGCAGATTTTGTATTTAAATGCTGATCATTTGGTATGAAAAGATGTGAAACCAGTTCCTTGGTTACCATCTTCTTTTCTCTCTATATATGTATATGCATATATTTGCAATCATATGGCGTATTTAATTCACGTGTCGATGCCACGCATTTCCAGCACAATTTTCTACAATAGACAAGTTCTTGACCAGTGTAACAACGAGAAAAACAAGTTGACAAGTTGACAAGTCCTACACAAGAGCACGGCGATTACACTCATAATTGATTACTGACGGTGTTGTTAACACTCTACTCAGTTGTTGTTGTTGCTGTTGTTGTCTTAATGAAGATATTTATATGCACGCATATATGTATACATATGTCTAGAATCCGATGACAATATCGGGCGGGTCCGTGACTTATATGAAATAGAACTGCGAATACGAATACAATACGAATTACTCGTATTGCAATAACTCGTTGAACTACTCACTGTTTGAATATGTTGCAAGTACTCAATCTACTCACGAGTTAATCGCCTGATTTCTCGTGTCGTATTCAGACATAATACCTTTCATCTCGATTAACATTACTTACAATCCATTGAGTATCAGAATGTAAAATATTTAAATATTTCTCTCATCATATACTCTATAAAAATACTCTTTAATCCGCTATTTGTCTGAATTCAAGAGCAATACAACAACATTAATAAGAATAACCCTATTAGAGTCTACCTAAGTTGGGAGCAGCCGTTGCTCCCGGAGCCACTGCGTGCCCACCGCTGGTCTATATATGTATATATTCTTAATTAATTATGCAGTGCGTATACAAAATTTAATTGTAATTTCTCCACGTGTTACCCAGTTCACATGGATTATTTGATGGATGTCGTGTTACAAGACGTGTGACAAAGTTTACAATTCACCACACGGTCATACAAAACACGCGTAATCTAAAAAAAAAAAAAAAAAATCAAAATTCTAAAAATATAGCTACAAATAATGAATATTATTTTTATTATGCAAATTTATGTTGTTGCCGTTGTTGTTGTCTTGACAGTTTTGATTTTCGCGTGTCACACACACACGCACACATATTTTTGACTCATCTATTTATGCATAATTAATCGTGGCTTAATTAACTTAATGAGCTTATTTATATGTACTCGACGATCCACACACTTATTTCTATATTGTATCTGACTTTTTGTTGCAGGTGCCTTTTTGCTGCTGGCCATTGGATTTTTGGCTATAACAACAGCGGTGCTGGTTAAAGTGTTTCAACCCTACGATTTGATATTCAAATGGGTGAGTCCAATAAACAGAAAACTAAAGCTATATTTTAACTGCCGTCCTTAGCCTTTCGGCTAAATGGTCAAACAATCAAACAATTATGCGTTTCTCGAGGGGCAGGGGGGGAAACGACTTGGGCCTTCGGTATTAACACGTACATACCGCCCGTACATAGATTCATAAATGCAATCCCTATTCGGTGTTTATTGCAATTTGGCTTGCCATTGAACAAACCATATTTAAAACAATACAAATCTATTTAAATTCTTGCAGAAATTGGTAATGGCCGACAATGGAGAAATTTTTAATCTTTGGGCCCAGCCACCAGTCGATTTGTATATCAAAATATATTTATTCAACATCACAAATGCAGAGGCGTTTCTCGCAGGTCGCGAAAAGCTGCAAGTGGAGCAAGTTGGTCCCTATGTCTACAAGTAAGTCTGACGAAGAAATAGAAGCCTTTTTAGTACTCTCTATAATTATTATTATTTGTACAGAGAACTTATGACACATGAGAACATTACGTTTAATGATAACAACACGATGTCCACAACACCCAGTCATCCATTGGTGTGGCAGGAGCATATGTCCGAAGGTCACAAAGAGGACGACGAAGTCGTGATGCTCAACATAGCTATGCTGGTAAGTCGTCAAGAATTTGAAAAATATTTTAAAAAATTAGCAAGGCTTTATATTGCCTTAATATAATATTTAGAATGACTTTAGAAAGACTTTTTAGGGTAATAAAATTAAAAATAAAATATTTATGATTATTAAGTAGATTTATTTTACAAAAGATTTCGCTGGTTAGTCATAAAGAATTTAAAAAACTATTTCAAAAAAAATAGCAAGGGCTTCTATTGGTTTAATATAATATTTAAAATGACTTTAGAAAGACTTTTTAGTGTAATAAAATTCAAAATAAAATATTTATGATATTTATGTAAATTTATTTTACAAAAGATGTTGATGTTAATAATTAAAATTATTTTAAAATATAAAATATTATATTCTAGAATTTTAAAAACATTTTTAAAAATATAGCAAGGGCTTATATCGCCTTAATATAACATTTAGAATGACTTAAGAAAGACTTTTAAGGGTAGCAAAATTAAAAATAAAATGTTTATGATTATTATGTAGATTTATTTTATGAAAGACTTTAATATTCAAAATTAATCTTATTTTAAAATATAAAATACCACATATATTGCTGTACTTTCTGACATCATCCCAAAGTGTCAGAAATGTTCGAAAACAGTTTAGAAAATCGGAAATATTCGCACTTAAATAAATGCAATGTGTGTGTGCAATTAAAAGGAAATCAAATAAGAGGAATTTCCCCATCTAGAAAATATTTAATTACCTTTCGAGTTGTTAATTAACTGTTCTTTGCACTTTGATTGTAATCCCAGATGTAATGCAATCTCAATGACAGATTGTTGTCTTACATTTGTATCTTGATAGTCTATAATCATTCGCTATTTGTCAACATGCTGCACGACAAGTCATGTTAATTTTCTTCTGGAAAATAACTCGATATTATTCCGTTATTGGCAAACTACAAACTGCAAACAATCGCAATAGCAATAAATATCGCGTGCCGCGCACATGACGACAGCAACAAATTAAATTAAAAGCAAAGAAAGTATAGTTGTCTTTTGACGTAGCGAAGTCTAAATACCCTAAAAAATTATCTTCAATTTTAATACAATTTTTAAAAATTTTTGTAAAATAAATTCCAAAGAAATACAATTAAAATAAGTATAAAATGCTTTAATTTCATTATATTGCAAATTTAAACCAAAAGTCTACAAAAACAAATTCCTAAAAACTGATGTTATAGTTTAAATCAGTGGTGGGCACGCAGTGGCTCCGGGAGCAGCGACAGCTCAAAAGACTCGCTGTTGATGTTGTTGTAGTTGTTATTGTTGTATATTGTATACAGAAATATACTGTTTATTCCATCAAGCTCTTGAATCTATTCTTGAATATAGTGAAAACTTTTTGGGACCTGCAAAAACACAGCTCCTTCACTGAGTTACACATTGCATGACAATCTTACAGAACTTGAATCAAGAGTATTTAAATCATTTAAGCTACAGCAGCAGCAACAACAACGTTGAGGTCAATAAACGTTACATATTAACAACAACAAAAACGTCAACAAAACCAATAACAGCAACAACAACAACTGCAAAGCACTCAAATGAGCCACAAAAATTGCCAATATATTTAAACTAAATGGCGTGTAATTAATTTGCACACAATGAGACAGTGTGGGAGAGTGCGAAAGGGATAGCAACTGAGTGCAAGTGAGCGGCAGAATTGTCGCAAGAGGGCGCCAAACGAAACTGCAACGGTTATTTACGACATGACATGAGGCTATCCCTCTCGCTCGCACACAAATTTACGTTTTCGAAAGTTTTGCTTGACGATGTTGTTGTTGTTGTTGCTATTGTTGCTGCTGCTGTATTTATTATTACAATAATAATTGCTGCCGTCAGGGGGCGTGTTTGTTTTTGTCAGCAATTTTCACTGATTAATGACGATATTGCATTTGATATCGTAAACAAATCAAACATATCAAATGCAACATTCAATCAAATACACATACACATACACATGCACATGTAGGTGTAACTATAATTAATTGTTGATTTTATGATGTTTCAATTAAAAGTATTTGAAATATGCATTAATCGCAATTACACTAACTTGCTTAATTTATGCCAAATAACTGGGCATAAACAAAATAAAAAAAAAAGTATATTACAGAAGAAGTAAAATTGCCGTAGAAACAAGAATTTGATTGAGCTTTCGTATTACGTATAACGTATCCGGGTACAATGCAGTCCCAAATTGATGAATAATGCATTTTATTGGCCCTAGAGACTGACGTTAGTAAATATGTTATGTCAGTTCTGTCACTTGAGTTAACTAGACTAGTTGAAGCTACTAGTGTTACATGCTCTATACACAGGAAGTATGTAATTATTGTTAATTAAATGTTACATTTATTGACTGTAATGATGCCAATAATTAAACACTTGACGCTGACACTATATTACAAAATCGACTTGTAACTATAAAGAGTGATTTGTGTATCCTGAATGGGAGTACTTAAACATGTCACGAGCACTTGCTTTTTGGGGGATTCCCCCTAGAATAAAAAAGAAAATAAAAAGTTGAGCTTGTAGAAAATAATGAAAATATTTAAGACTTTTATTTTATAAAATCATAATTATAATGATATTCTTAAGTGTAGAGCATCGGTGGGCACGAAATCTGAATTCGGGAGCACTACAACAACAATCCTATTAGAGTCTACCTAAGTTGGAAGCAGCCGCTGCTCCCGGAGCCACTGCGTGCCCACCACTGGTGTAGAATCTTTTAAAAATGGCAATGTTCTTAAGCAACTATATTAGTTAAAAAATTAAAGAAAAATACGTGAGAATTTAAGCACTCTCAGAAAGATAAATACGTGAGAATTTAAACCCTTCAGAAATTTTATTAATTTTATTTTTATAAAACCATAATTAAAATGATATTCTTAAGTGTAGATTCTTTAAAAAAAAATGTCAATTTTGATTTTCTTAATTAATTTTATTGGTAAAAAAAATTTAAAAAAAATACCTGAGAAGTTAAACACTCTCAGAAATTCTATAATATTTATTTTAATGTATTATTTTGCTCTTTTTCCAGGCCATCTCTCATCTGACTGCCAATCATAATTACTTCTTTGTCCGTCTGCCGTTGCAAGGACTCTTTGCAAGCACAAAATCTGAGCCAATTGTTCGAATGACCGCTAAGGAGTTTATGTTTGGCTTTCCATCGGCACTTGCCACATTGGGCAACACGTTCCTGCCCAATTGGATATCGTTTGAGAAGGTTGGCCTGATTGATCGCATGTATGACTTCTCAACGGACTTTGAGACGTTCCATACGGGCGTGCCAGATCCGGCTATATCGGGTTTATATGACACCTATCGGGGCGAGAAGACACTGCCGCAATGGGAGGGCGATCATTGCAGCAACATTGAGTATGCCTCCGATGGCACCAAGTTCAAGAGTTTCATACAACCCAATGACACTGTAAAGTTCTTCAGAAAGAGCATGTGCAGGCCCATCAATTTGGTAAGTCAAACGTCAGAATATTAATTTGAAATTAAAACTGATTTTAATGCCCAATTTTTGTAATTTGCAGTATCGAACTGGTGAGGAGCGCACTTTTGGCAGCTTGAAGGGCTATAACTACGTGTTCGAGGATAATGCCTTCGATAATGGTGCCATCAATGAGGCCAACAAGTGCTTCTGTCGTCGGGGTAAGTCAAATCGATCAAAATCAATCAATTGCGCTCGTAATTTCCGGTACTAAAGAAACGGCTATAAATGTTGATAGGCGACCCGTTCCAGTTTAATTGGCTTAACAATTAAGAAGTTTCTGGAACCCTTGTTACTAACTACACAAATTTTTATTGCAATTCTGGTCTGGTCAGCATCGAGCGACCTACGTCTCAATCTTTCAGTTCATTTACTTCGTAATTGCCCGGTACAAAGCGCAACAAATTCTTGTTTTTTTAAACGCTGCCCGCTGCTGGCTACTTTATAAAATTCAAACCCCCCCCCCACGGTTTTTTAAATTTGTTAATTAAAATGGAAAATGGAAAAAAACTCTGTTCAAGTCTACTGATTATAAGCGCGACTTTATGTTGTTCATAAGATATTTTACAAAAATATTCCATAGACTTATGATGACGCATGTGACAACAACGAAATGTGTTTCGCATGATACAAACAATTTTGTATTTATTTTGCTTTAAGCCTATAATAATTGTACACAATAATCAATGCGTCACAATCTGTGACACGCAATCAATTATCATAAGATGCGTACTTAGAATTAGAAGCACAGTTGCCACATTTATATTTACATTTGGTACATTTTTTGCTTACATAAATGTAGTTAAAATAATTTATTATTGAAATTAAATTTAAAAAAATATTTTATTTTAAAAAAGTAGGCACATTTAATTCTCAATATCAAGCTCAAAGTATTTTCATCAAGTGACAAAAATACATTTTTTATTTTGATAAATTTTACTAAAAACTCAATTACTAAAATTAAATTTAAAAAAATATTTATTTCAAAAAAGTAGTCACATTTTTTTTTATTATCAAATTCAAAGTATTTTCATAAAGTAACAACAGTGCGTGCAATTAATACATTTTTTAATTTGAAAAATTTTATTAAAAACTTAATTACTAAAATTAAATTTAAGAAAATATTTATTTCAAAAAAGTAGGCACATTTAATTCTCAAGATCAAGTTCAAAGTATTTTTATAAAGTGACAACAGTGCGTGCAATTAATATATGTACATATTATTCTAATACTATCGATAGTGCAACTTTTCCATTTACATACACAAATTTCGATTGCTAACATTTGTTTGTTTTTTAATCCTATTTTATAGGTGATTGTCAGCCTGTCGGTTTGATTGACGTCACAGACTGTTATTACGGTTTCCCCATCTCTCTCAGCTTCCCACACTTTATGAATGGCGATGTTGGCCTTGTGGAGAATATCACTGGCATGGAGCCTGATCCTGCCAAGCACTCAACAGCATTTGTCATACAACCGGTAAGTAACCTTCAGATAAATATATATCACCTTATTGCTGTTGCTCGCGTTATTAATGTCCCATTAATGGCGGCAACTTTCAATTGTCAATCAATAAAAAAAAACAACAACAGCAACATCTGTAAAACGTTTAACTAAACGCACGAAAATATAGGCAATATTTAATTAAAAATGCACATTAAGTGTTACAATTAACTGGCTCAAAAATATTCGTTTAAGTGTAGATGTTGTTGTTGTTATTGTTGTTATTATTGTTGCTACTGTTGTCAGCAACTGCCGTCAACTGTTGATAAATTTTGCTTACCTTCCCACTTGTCTGAGATCGCGTGGAAGTTGATTGCACATTATTTAATTTAATATCGACTTTAAGTTTTGAATATTTACATTTCCGGCTAATTAAGTTAACCGTAAATCCGTCTAGTCACGATCAAACTGTTTTTCTTAAACAAAAACAATAAATACAAGTATTTAGCTAGTATTTAGCAGGAAATTGATATGATTTTCCAAGTGCGCGTCAGATTAGCTAACAGCATTTTATTGACATGCAACTTGTTTAGTAAATCTCAGTGAAATTCTAAGCTAAGTGCTTCCGTTGCAACTTTCAAGCAGGTGAAAATATTCAAAATGATATTTCCTGTTCATCACCCAGCACAGTGTCGATTCCACAGCAACAAGTCAAGACAACAATTGTTGCTAACCATTTAATTACCCAGCGAACGTTAAATCAATCATTCAGTCAATTGTAGCAATTTCAACTCAAGTAATACCAGTTTCATCATAAAATGCACAGAATGCGAAATACACGAAATAATTCAATAAAAAAGATAGCCTAAGGACAACTGGCAACGGGCCAGGCCTATATTTAAGTTGCACAATTAAATGAAATTAGGCCAAGTGCAGCCGAAATGGTGTCGAACTTGGGCGGCAACATCAACAACAATGAGACCTTACTACCGCATAGTTCATAAATTAATTGCATATTTTCGTACATTTTAGGAATCCGGTCTGCCACTGTCGCTGTCCGTAAAAGTGCAAATCAACATGCACTTCAAGGATTTGCATAACTACCAGCAAGTCTCACAGTTTAGTCATCTGACCGCACCCATGCTCTGGTTCGAAATTGTAAGTACACAAAATTTATAAATTATCTAATAGCAAATAAGAAATTTGATCTCTAAGACACTATTCTATTAAAAAGAAATACAAGGGTGCCAGAGAAATTCCTTTCGCATGAATTTCATTTAAATTTGTATAAAATTTAAGTGAAATTCAAGCGAAAGCGATTTCTGTGGCACCCCGATAAACTAGACCTCTAAGACACTGAATACTTAACAAAAATACACATTTTATTAGCACTGTAAAATTTAACTACGCGAATTACGAATTCATTTCTAAATATACTATTTATAATTTTAATTTTAATTTATTTAAATTTTGGCAATAACTTAACGAATTCAAATAATTGTATTTGCATTAAAAATTACATTTTTAAAAAATTTAATATTTAAAAGTGTTCTTCAAATATTGTAAAATAAATATAATGAAAACGAATTAAATAGGATTAATAATAACATTTGAAGAAATATTAAATATTTTGAAAACTAGGTATTTGAGTATGTACTAGGTATAGTATGTACTCGTATGTAATAAATGCATTACAAATTTAGGTTTTTAAGCCCTAATAACAACAGATCTGAATATATACATATGTTACACTTAATTCTATTAGCATTGATTGGTTTAGTTCATATTTTTTATCTAAAAATTAAATATTGGAAAATGTTGTATTTAAAAGTGTTCTTAAAATATACAAAAACTTGTTAAATGAAAACGTAATTCAAGTGGGATTAATAATAACATTTAAAGAATTATTCAATATTTATTATATATACACTATATTATTATATTTTATATATATTATATCAATATTTAGAAGTGTTCTTAAAATATACTAAAAATGATTATAAAGAAAACGTTAATAAATTAGGATAGTTTATAAAACTATAAGAAACATAAAATATTTTGAAAATTTGCTATCTTAGTATTTTTAAAAATATATTTTGATATAATATGCATTAACACTGTAAATATTTGGAGCCTGACAACACAACAAATCTTAATAAATTTGTATTTTTTTGTTCCCTTTTAGATGATGCCCAAACTGCCTGATTCGCTGGACACACGCTTCAACTTCTACCTGAATCTCTTGCCGTGGGTCAATCCCTTGGGCTTCTGGGGTGCTCTACTCCTGGGCGTGTGTCTGCTGGGCTATGCCATAACTCGGGCCACTCTGCACATGTCGAGCTTTACGCATCAGGCGACCATCTCGGATGGAAAGTATGCGCGTGCCAATTTACTGCAGAATTTAACGGGCAGCGGTGCCAACATTGGCAACATTGGCGGTGGCAATCAGGTGTACAATCCCTGTGAGCTCAAGCTGCTGGACGATATGCCGGCTGGCAAGAAACATGTCATCATCCGCGACCACACTGAAGATGAGGCCGTCTATCAGGAGCGTCGTCAATCTGCGTATGCCTTGGAGCTGGAGCCGGCGATGTCCGATGCGGACAGCAGTGATGAGGGCAACGAGAGCGACACTGTGACTCTGAGTCGCAACTCCACCACATCCAGTTCGTGCATAGAAGTTGAACCTGGCGATGATGATGATGACATCTGCATAGGCTGCTTCGATGATCCCGATTTGGATGTGGCTGATGCCCCCAGCTCTGTATTATTGACCTATACAGAGCCGAAGCAACAGGTAAGCCAATATATGTTTTATTATTATAGATTTATAAACGGACAACAAATAATAGTAAGAATTAGAGAAAAAAACATTTAACAAAACTTAGCTAGAAAGCTTTTAAATTGTCATATTTAAAGTGGAAAAACAAAATTGTTAGAAGATACGGGTATTCAAAATTTAGGAATATACAAAACAGATTTTTTAAATAAATAGATTTTTTATTGTTATAGATTTATAAACAGACAACAAATATTTATAAAAAAATTGGGGGGAAAAACATTTAAAAAACGTAACAAGGAAACTTATAATTGTAATATTTAAAATAGGACAACAAAATTAATAGAAGATACGGATATTAAAAAATTAGAAATATACAAAATCAAAATAAATTAAAAAGCGCACAATTTGAAAAAAAATTAGTAATTGATTTCGGATATAACCTTTTTTGTTCTACCACTGTTAAATACTTAAAATGGTTAAGTTTCAGAAATATGTACTTTAAAAATAGAACCAGCATCCTTATTTTGGTTTCCTTAAAGCTTTTCCATACATAGAAAAAGAAATCCGGGATTGCGGGATAAAAACAATCCCAGACGGTTTCTCGAAATTCTTGAATGAAGTATGAAATACTTGATTCAAGTACGATTTCTTAAGTCTTTTTCCGCATATCTTTTGATTTTTGGAACTTTATAATAAATATAAAGTTTACTGAAATGTATAAGGCTTTAATGACTTTTTTAACACTGAGTGTTTGTCATTTTAATTGCATATTTTGGTAATTTATAAATTATGCTCTGAATATCTATCTGAATTTTAAAACGACTTTTTTGTCTGACTATTGTAACACTGAGCATTTTAATTGAATATTTTTATAATTTACTAATTATATTCTGAATATGTGCCTGAATTTGAAAAGGACTTTTTTGTCTGTATAGTTTTCTGTCTTTGCTGCTTTAATGTAATCTCAGCCAGTCGTCTATCATATAGTTTGTTATGTCACCGAGTCTCAGATGGGGGCGAGCATTCAAAAGTCGATCTATGTTAATGCCACCAGCACAGTGGAGTGTATATATTTGCCATATAAGTAAGGAAATCGACGCCAAGCTGTCTAACGTGTCTGGGAGCGAGAGTTCGCGTTCATTCCGTTGTCGCGTTGTTGTTTATGGTCAAATTTACGAGCGCGTTAAATAAAATTCATTAAGTTTGGCGGCAATTGGCAACACAGGTGACACACTACAAAACTCGTTTTTGGGGCAAACATGGGATTTGCAAAATTGCACGCGTGTTGATTCTTTCATTGGGATTTACATACACTTAGCCATTGATAGCATAGATATGCTAATTAATTTCTATATGCCGTTATTAATCAATTTGCTTTCTTTTCTTCCTTTTTATTTGCGGTTACAGCTGGGCGTGAGTTTGGCCAGCAGCGGCTTTGCTTCGGCGACACCATCGACCAGCAGTTCCAGCTCCAGCTCCAGCTCCAGCTCTCATGGGAATATGGAGAGAGAGACAGAGAGGAGTTCGAGTAAAAGTTGGACGCCCTATGCGCATCCCGAGCAATTTGGCGGAACAGCGATAACGAAGCATAATGTGTAGAATTAAGTTACCGTCTTAACATTTAGTTTAGGTTGTCGGTATCCACATATGATTGATGATTGATGATGATGATTTGCAAGTTCGGTTGGGCATCGGCATCGCCGCTTTGGTTTTATATAGCATTTTATATATATAGTGTAAATAATATGAAAGCCAAGTGCTGCTTTTATTACTGTGATAGCTTTAAAACAAAACAACAAATCAAACACAAATACCCCAACAACACACCTATATATATGTATATTCTCTGTATATAGTAAAACAGTACTAACTACTCCTGACTTTAAGAAAAAAAAAAACTAACATTTGAATGGAGTTATTTATATCGAGTTTAAGCAGTTTGTAAGTTTCGTTCGCTATATATAATATTAGTCAACAAGTCACCTCCATGAGGTGTCACATATAATTTGAATTTAAATATGAATTAAAGCAAATTATGATAAAAACTTGATAAGAAATTTGCACATCAATTGTAGTTCAAGATCGTAATCTACAATATGCTAAGAATTGCTGTGATTTTTGTATTGAAGCAGAATTTATGGGCAAACGCATTGCACACAAAGCGTTCGCACAATAATTTTTATATCTTAGCCTTAGAACATGTAATTTAAGCATTTAAGTGCACAATAAACATAAAAATAAACAAAACACAAAACTTTTAAATATAGTTTTTTATTTTTTAGTATATTTGACATTTCATTAATTGTAAACTATAAATTAAAATGCTTAACTGTTTGCTAAACTTTTAAAGATTTTTTTTCTTTTATTTCTTTTATTTAGTCGCTTAAATTGCGCTAAACAAGCTTAACAGAATTTACTCCACCAATAATTTAAATTTACCGCGTTTGTTCTTCTCTGTAACGGACTCCACATTTAACAGAATTTACTCCTCCCCTTAGAATATTTCATATACTAGTTATCGCACGACCGCCACAATCTATCAACAGCTCGGATGCAAAAACGACATAGCGAACATTTTAAATGCAAACTGAAGTTTCCTAAGAATTTCACAAAACGATATGAATTTAAATTTGTTTACTCTTATACAAAAAATTTTAAGCTCGGTGAAATTCCAAAAGAAATTACAGTAAAATTTCAAACTTCTTGCTTGAAAGAAACGATAAATGGGACGCAAACAAGCGAACAATATGTATACAATCGATACTATCGGTAGAGCCACACCTCTATGAAAAATGATCGTAATAAATTGGAAATTTTGCTAAAAAAGCATTTTTTGCTTTCCAGATTAGTAGTATTTTTAAATTTGTAGAAAATTACAGAAAATTAAAGGCTTTTAACAACTTAAGGGCTGCCGCTAAAAGTCTGCATAAAGTGTTGTAGGGTAAGGAATAAATAACCACAGACTTTGGCCCCGATACCAAAACAAAGTCAAATCGCAAATGTCTCTCGTCGTTTCGCTCTCACTTTCGATGCCCGATGCCGGCGTTGGCGTCGGCGTCAGCGTCGTCGTTGGCAGCGATAACAAGTGGAATTTAGCGGCAGCGACGGGTGTGCAGCAGACAGCAAGAGGACAGTTTGAAAGTCGGTTAAATCGAAACCGGTCGTCGTTTCTCTGATATCAACTGGAGACTGCAGTTGTGTCTACGTGGACAACATTTGATATTTGACTAATAGTCAATTCGGTTAATTGCCAACTGTTTGTTTGCTGTGTTGCCGCCTGCGTCGTTTGTTGCCAGCGTTAATCTTAACGCACTTCTTATCGCAATCCTTAACGATTATGCACACATATCAAAGGTGAACTATTGTACACACACACACACGCACACACACGCAAGATAGATTAACCTTTGAATTATCATTAACATTGTGCGTATACTGACAATTTGCAGCGCACCAGTTGAAACAACAGTTGAAGCTCCCAGCTCTGAAATGCGTCTACTGAGCAACGGCAAAGTCTTTTGGAATCTGGTAAGAAAGCCCTGAATATACCCTGTACTTAAGAAAAACAAATGGTCCTTTAAGTTATTTAAGCATAGATAACTTGGTTAACAGACAGAACAATTCAATTCTTATTTCAAAATTAAAGAAGAAAAGTGTTTTTTCAATTCTTTTTATAAAAACTAAAAAAAAGGTATTTTTCAATTTTTATAATAAGAATTCAAAATAAAAATTATTTTTCAATATTATAAAAATTAAAAAACATCTTTTATTTTATTATACAGTCGAACTTCCCTAACTCGAATCACCATTATCCAAGAAAAAAGTTCGAGTTAGGGAGACTTCGAGTTAGGGAATTTTTTTTTTAGTGTTTTAAAAGAAACTACAAATGCATTCAATCATAAGTACAATTCAAATTTAAATTTTTTCTGTTATTTTCAACAAAAAAGGATTCCAGTTTGTTCAAGACCTGTTAATATTCTCAAAAATTGGTTTCTTCGTTCTTTTGCCGTACCCAGAATAAGTTCCCTATTCAAATGTCATCATAATTAATATTTCATTTTTTAATATAATGAAAAATGTTTTTGCTGAGATACCACATTTTTCAGAAACTTTAATTTATTTGGTCTACTTTCAAATTCCTTAACTACTAATAATTTTGAATATTTCCTTAAACATTTTAGTACACTGATGCGCTGACAAAGAAGTACATTACGAACATCTTTCCTATAGCAATTTCACAAGCTTTAGTAATTTTTGATGCAATAATCTATCATATTTCATCACCATATGCTAATGTAAATCAATATAACATATTCAAACGATCCGGTAACAAAAGTATAAAATAGAAACGAAAAAAAATTCAAACTTTGTTGGAGATTTTCCCGAAAAATTCGACTTACAGAAGTACGGGCCAATATTTTTGTTCGAGTTAGGGAGAAATTCGAGTTACGGAAGTTCGAGTTAGGGAGACAGAATTTTATGAAATTTGCTCAGTAAACGCTATTGCCACTCGATTTTGTTCGAGTTAGAGAAAATTCGAGTTAGGGAAGTTCGAGTTAGAGAAGTTCGACTGTATTTTAATTAAAAATTATTTTCAATTTTTATTATAAAAATTAAAATTAATGTTATTTTTAAATTTGTATAATAAGTATTGAAAATAAAAATTATTTTTCAATATTTTAAAAATGGAAAAATAACTTTTATTTTTAATTTTTATAATTAAAATTGAAAATAATTTTTATTTTCAATTGCTAAAAAATAAAAATGTAAAATGAGAGTTAAATTATAATTTTTAAATAAAAATTGAAATTTAATTATTATTTTATACTTTTTTTATTAACATCGAAAAATAAGAGTATCTTTTAATCCCCCAAAAAAACCTCTTTACGCGGTAAAAGTCTAGTGACGAAAACATTTCCATGCCACAAAATTTCTGATATCCAATTTTGTGACGAAATATATAAATTTTTTTATATATGCTTAAAAAAATGAACATATACAAAGTTAAAAAATAGGCACTCCGCACTTTGCGCAAAAAGGTTCAGCTTCTTTGCACTTAAAAAAAACTTTTTGCGCAGTGCCGAATGCCTTTTTTTTTTAACTTTGTATATGTTCATTTTTTTAAGCATATATAAAAAAATTTATATATTTCGTCACAAAATTGGATATCAGAAATTTTGTGGCATGGAAATGTTTTCGTCACTAGACTTTTACCGCGTAAAGAGGTTTTTTTGGGGGATATCAGAAATTTTTGCAATCGCCTCTGCGATTCCCGCATTCCTATAAAACAAAATCAAACCGTCTGGCAGCACTGGGTACTTTTGCAATGCACATGTATGAAGACCAATTTTCTGGTATGCAATATTAAGCAACTCAATATTTATAATTATTATATAACAATTTTACTAATATAATTATGTATATATACATATAAAAACTTTGAAAAAATTAAAGGGCACATTGTTGCAAGAAAAAACTAAACTGTCTGGCAGCACTGGTTATTTTTGCATCACAAAAATATAACATATGTTTCTGGCATTGTAACTTTGCTGGGAGGTTTTCAATATGCGCACCCAAAAAATTTTAGTTTAGTTTTTTAGCTTAAGCAAATAGAATACAGTCTGCTAATAAAAAACAATTTTTAGAAAAATTGCTCACGCTGGGAGTTGAACCCGCGTCTCCCGAACATATCAAACTTGACGGAAGCTTACCACCTTAGACAGATCTGACTATATCGATTCTTTATTTTGCAGCTTAGATTTCTGCCAACACCCTTATAAAATTGAAAAACATTAAAAAAAAACCTATTCGGATCATCCTCTAACAAATTAATTGCATTTAAAAATTAAAAAAAAAAAAAAGTTTGTCCGTGCCAGGATTCGAACCCGGAACCCAAACTGAGAATTCACGCAAAAATCGGACGCTCTACACTTTGCGCCACTGGCAGTCTACAAGAACGTCTTCCTATTTATAGATTTCATTGTTACTCGACTGTTAGTCAAATGTAATTGCTGCTGCTGTCCTATCCCAATTTAATATAAAACGTATACATTCAGTTAATAGGATATATCTTCCAAACCAATCAACAAAAATTTATGCATGATATATCAAAAAACGCGAAATGGTACAAACTATAACATATTGAAAATTAAAAAAAATCGGCTCTAACGTTTTCTCAAAACCAGCCAAAAAAAACTTTATTTCACCTGTAGCTGTTTATCCATTTACCTAAAAAAAAAACTTCGAAGGCATGCCTAAAAGCCCTTCGAAATACCTTTTCAACGATATATAGATCACATCTGTGGCTTCTATCGTTTGGATGCTATGGGGGTTTTAAGTTTGGCGGTTTTTAGCGATTTCCCGCTAAACTAGCGATTTTTCGAAAAAGTCGTAGAACAAACGTTTCTAGATTTTTTAACAGGAACAAGTCCTCATTCAAACATTTAAGCTAAATCAACGATTTGATCCAAACAAACAAACAGACTGACTTTTCATCTCATTTTCGGAAGGCCCCTAAAAATTTCAAAATTAATTATCTTTCGAACCAGCGGTCGGATTTTGATGATCGAGGTGTCATTCGACGCGTAATTTTGATTAAAATAGTTTAAAATTAAAAAAAAATTCGGAAAGGCTCCAACGGCCCCATTAGCTCCTATCATTTAAATTTTGCCCCTCCCACTTACACCTGTTTATCTCACGAACCAGGTGAGTTTTTAAAAGTCTTAGTATGCACATTTGTAAGTTAAGTTGATACCTTTCGATCGGTATATAACTCGACCTGATTGGACAGTCATAGCAAATCTTCCATTCTTCCTGTGTATACATAAAACAATCAAACTGGCTGCTATGACACTTTGTTGCTGCTGCCCTATTCCAATTCAAAGTAAAACGTACATATTCAGTTAATAGGTTATATCTTCCAAACCTATCGGTAAAATTTTTTGTGTCATATATCAAAAAACGCGAAATTTTACAAACTAAAACATATTGAAATTTAAAATAAATCGTTAGCGGCGTTTTCTCAAAAACCGCCAAAACGTAAGGGAAAATACCTTATGTCACCTGTAGCAATTTACCTATGTACTTTAGAAAAAAAGTTAAAAGGTATGCATAACAGCCCTTCAAAATACCTTTTCAACGATATATAGATCGCATCTGTAGCTCGTTTGACTGCTATAAGGGTTTTAATTTTAGCGGTTTTTAGCGATTTCCCGCTAAACTAGCTTTTTTTCGAAAAAGTCGTAGAACAAACGTTTCTAGATTTTTGATCGGGAACAAAAACTTTTAAGCTAAATCAACGATTTGATCCTTACAAACAAACAAACAAACAAACAAACAAACAAACAAACAGACTGACTTTTCATCTCATTTTTGGAAGACGACTAAAAATTTCAAAATAATTTATCTTTTGAACCAGTAGTCGGATTTCGATGATCGAGGTGTCATTTGACGCGTATTTTTGATTAGAATAGTAAAAAATTAAACACAAATTCAAAAAGGATCCAACGGGCCCATTAGCTCCAATAATTAAAATTTTTCCCCTCCCACTTACACCTGTTTATCTCACGAACCAGGTGAGTTTTCAAAACTCTTAGTATGCACATTTGTAAGTTGAGTTGATACCTTTAAATCGGTATATAACTCGACCTGATCGGACAGTCATAGCAAATTTTCCATTCTTCCTGTGTATATATGCTAGTCGCCTTCGCACCCTTCGTGCTGCTTTCGTCACTAGCGCGGACTGCCGTCTGCAGTGATTTTTATTTAATAACAACCAACAAATAACTTTTATTTAATAAATTATATTTTCAAAATTATAATCGTTACGGTCCCTGGCCAGAACCTATAAAGTATAAGTCTAATCTAAAATTTCACATTTTCACAGACCAAAGTCTCCGTCAACAATCAGACTCCAAATGTGCTCGTCAAGCTGATGCCCTCGAGCTATAGCAGCAAAGCTTCCGATGAGGGCGATAGGGCGGAGCCGCCGAAGCAAAAGCTTTTAAGATATCCTGTACTGCCGTTGAATGAAACGCTGGAACGTTTTCTGCTCACTGCCCAGCCGCATCTGACGCCCAAGGAGTTTGAGAAGCAAAGGCAAATAACCGAACAATTTAAGGACAAGGAGGGCGATAAGCTGCAAGGTCTGCTCGAGGCGGTTGGCGAGCGTGAGAAGAACTGGTTGGCACAGCGCTGGCTAACGACAGCCTATCTGAAGTATCGTGATCCAGTTACCGTCTATGTCAGTCCCGGCATGACATTTCCGTACCAAAAGTTCAAGGATATGCGTGATTATGTCAACTACACGGCCAAAGTCATCTATGGCCTGGGTGAATTCAAGGGTATTGTAGATGCCGGCAAGATACCCATTGTCAAGATGGGCAAAAATGAGCTGGACAACAGTCAGTTTGGTAAAGTGTTTGGCACCTGTCGCATACCAATTCGAGGCACCGATCGCATCGTCTACAATCCTTGTTCCAACTATATTGTTGTCATCTACAAGAATCATGTGAGTTCATGGATTTAAATATTTTTAATACCCTGGGGGTATATTAAGTTTGCTCAAAAGTATCTAACAGGTAGAAGATAGCGTCTCCGACCCCATAAAGTATATATATTCTTGATTAGCATTAACATAAGCATCAGCATACCCTTGTCTGTCTGTCCGTAAAGGCAAAAGAATATCAGAGATGGTAAGATTATTTAAATTTAATTTGTTTTTGTACCAACGTGTGTTGGACCATGCCCAGAAACTAATCACCAACTTTCATTACGATTGGGCCATAAATAGTGAAGATATTAACAATTTTGTCGATGGCAATGGCAATTCTATAAATAGAATTAATGGTCAATTAATTCACTTTACATTTACTCCGCCAGAATGTACATCGAGAATGTATATTGAGTTTGCCAGCATCAGACCAAGAGGAGAAGTGGTGGAAGTGATAGGTGCTCGGCAAGCGAAACGGGAGATCACGGTTCGATTCCCCCGGTCTGTTAATGCAGATGATTTTGAATGTTATTCATTTATTTGAATTTTGTGTAATGCTAGAGATACGCACCCGTGAGGCAGAGGTCGTGGGTTCGATTCGTGATTCAATTTACCAATTTTTTTTTGGTTTTTAAAAATATTCTTCCTTTTTATAAATTTTTTAAATTTAAAAATGTCGGGTAAATTGATTCAAATCACTCATTTGTTTCATATATATGTACATATATGTAGCTGCCACAGAAACGATAGGATTAGTATGAGAATTGCATTGACATCAAATTTTCGGCGTGCCGAGGCCTAGCCCCAGGGTATATTACTGTCGAGTGCACTCGACTGTTTCGCTTGTAATTAATTGCTTTTCTCTTCAATCCCGCAGTTTTATAAAGTGTGCTTGTACGGCAAAGATGGCAGTCTGTTGTCATCCGAGTCCTTGGCCAAGCAGCTGAATGAAATCATGGCGGCGGAAAGTGATTTCGGTGTTCCCTATGGCATTCTAACTACCGACAATCGTGACAATTGGGCCGAGGCCTATGAGCAATTGGCCAAGACACCGGAAAACTGTGAAGCCCTTAACACCATTCAGAGCGCTCTATTTACGGTTTCGCTGGATCAATGCATTGACGTCGAGCCCGAACAGCAGGCGAATCAATTGATTCTTGGCCTTATACACGGCAATGGCAGCAAGCTGAACAGCGGCAATCGCTGGATGGACAAGACCATTCAACTGGTGGTCAATCCCAATGGCAACGTTGGCTTCACCTACGAGCATTCCCCAGCCGAGGGTCAACCCATTGCCATGATGATGGACTATGTGGTGAAGAAAATGTAGGTAGAATTTATTTGAGTTTTAATTCGATAGAAATTGAACTGTATATTTATTCTAGGGGCGAGGACGAGAGCTATGGCAGTTGTGGCTCTTCAGAGATTAGTGCCAAGCCGCAGAAGATCTCATTCGCCACCCTAAATCCCTGTGTGGATCAATGGATTTTCTATGCCAAGCGCAATATTGATAAGCTCGTTCATGATCTGGAATGCAACGTATTGAAGTTCAAGTGCTATGGCAAGGATTACATCAAGAAGCAGAAGCTGGGACCCGATAGCTTTGTCCAAATGGCGCTGCAGTTGGCCTTCTACAAGTAGCAACTAGATTCAAACCATTATCAATTGAAAAGACTAATGTTTTATGTGATTACAGAATGCACAAGGTGCCTGGTGCTCAATATGAATCCGCACATTTGCGCATCTTTGAGAACGGACGCACGGAAACCATACGCTCCTGCTCAAATGAATCGCTGGCCTTCTGCAAGGCCATGACAGGAGGAACAGCGTCTGTCGAGGAAAAGGCTTGCCTGTTGCGTGAGGCAGTCGTGGGTCATCAGAAATACGCGAGACTTGCACTGCAGGGTCTGGGCGTCGATCGTCATCTGCTAGGCCTCAAGCTGATGGCACAGGAGAACGACTTGCCCATACCAGAGTTCTATTCCTCGCCTGGCTACACCAAGTCCATGCACTTCCGCGTCTCTACATCTCAGGTGGCCACCACATACGATGCCTTCATGGGCTACGGTCCTGCAACTGATGATGGCTATGCCGCTTGCTATAACCCACGTGATCAGGATATTATTGTGGCCATCTCATCGTGGACTTACAATTCTGAGACCAATTCGGACAAGTTTGCCAAGGCACTGGAGGCCGCTTTCCTGGAAATGCAAGATGTTCTCGATAAGGACCCACAAGCCAACAAACCCAAGTCCAAGTTGTAGTGCCTGAATATTCAAATTGTAATGCAAGAGATTTTAAATTTGCCAGTGATATTAAATCAAGTTTTAAATACATCAAGTCTAACTCTTTAAATGTTATAAGCTGGGATCGCAAAGATTGATTATTGAAATTTT